>QFET01000714.1:0-27284 GCA_003316355.1 Tuber calosporum | reverse complement strand
AGGATGCACCCACCCTCCCCGACCCACCCAGGACTCCCTCCCCAACCACTGCCACCATGGATCTCACAACACCCTGACAGCCTGTCCTACCAACTGGCGCTCCAGCTGACCTTCGCCCCAAATCTGTTGCACCAGTACCCACCTGGCTCTCCAGTTCTCCGCTCCCACAGGGCCCATCGGGCTTTCCTCACCAATGAGTCCCGCATTGGACCCCCCCTCCCAGACGCCGGTGCTAGGCACTACTCTCACCCTCATTCAACACAACTGGCTTGGGTGCAGGAATGTGTTTCTGTCCCTATTCAATAGCCTTAAGGCTATGCCCACCCCTCCACACTTGGTCGCCCTGCAGGATCCTACGGCCTTCAAGCGGGGAGTACCAATATTTACCTCTTATAAATCTTTTTCCCCACCTACTACTAACGGCGCCAAACCTAGGGTGGCCGTTTATAATCTCCTTGATTTCATGGAAGTCTTTGCCCTACTACCCGTCTTCATCGACCGGCTGGACTATATGGCAATTGATATTCACTCGCCTTCACGCCTGTTTAACTCTGCTCTTCCGGTCTTCTGCATTTAGAAAGCCTACTCCACCACCGGGGGCTTATCCCAAACCAGTACAATTACCTCATCTTTTATTTTCCGGGAACACGCTTTCCGCACCATCCTGGCAGGGGATTTGAACCTCCATCACCCTCTTTCCGACCCTCTAAGGGTCCTTTCTGATACTGAATTTAGTCTTTCTTCCCCATACTTTGACCTGGCCTCTGAGCTAGGCTACTCACTTATAAATACACCAGGTGTATTCACTAGGTTCCCCTTCGAAGGCACATCCAGACCTGGAGTCTTTGACCTGGCCTTCGCAAATCCCTCCCTTACCCACTTTGTTAGCTCAATGGGTATCACCCTCCCACTCACCGGCTCTGACCATGTCCCAATCACAATAGCCCTATCCACGCCATTCCTATAACAGCCTGACCCCACTCCTAACTGGACCAAAACGGATTGGCACACACTCTCCCCTCTCATCAAGGATCTATCAGTCTCACCTCCTACCCAGCTCCCTACCTCAGCCTCACTTAGTGCTTGGTTCGACCGCTACCTGCGCACCATCACCTCCCTCCTAGCCCAGCACACACCAAACAATCGTCCTTGCTTCAGGTCAAAGCCATAGTGGACAGCTGAACTATCGCAGCTGCGTCAAGCTTTCAACAGAGAGGCAAGAATATCACGCATGTCCCCCTCCCCAACCCTCTCCGACAGTGCTTGTGCCTCCCGTCTGGCGTATTTCAAGGCCATAAAAAAGGTCAAGGCATCACACTGGAACTCTATCCTCGCCTCCTTGGACTACAAATTGGTGTGGGCTGCCCGCAGGCTCGATAGCAGGCGCACCCCTGATCGGTTCCCCTCCTTTCCCAACGCCAAGACACCCGTCGATGTCAACATCTCCCTCCTGCATCACCTTTTTCCTGCTGAAGACCCCCAATCCTCGCCATCCATCCTGCGACCGTTCGTAGACTTCCTGCCACATCAGAAACAGGAAGTCTCCCTCGCCCTCCGCAAGTCCTCCAACACCTATGCCCCTGGGCCCGACCTGATCCCCTATGGCATCTGGAAAAGGATCAACGACATCAACCCCACCTTCCTCACCTCCCTTCTAGGTCCCCTGCTGACCTATGGCTTCCAACCCTCCTCAATTAAAAGAGCCAATGGCATTGTCATCTCCAAGCCTGGCAAATCTGGTTATAACTCCCCCTCCTCCTTCCGTGTTATTGTCCTCCTAGAAACTATTTCCAAGATTCTGGAAAGGATAATGGCAACCCGCCTTTCGCTAATGGCCTGCACTGTTGGCCTCATCCACTCAAACCAATGTGGATCGCTTCCCGGGCGCAGCACCTTTGACACATGTGCTGCCCTCACTCACTAGGTCCGCCTGCTGCATGTGCAGGCCTCAAGACCACTACCCTCTTCCTTGATATTAAATGAGGCTTTCATAATATTTCCTCTACCTGTTTATCTTCCCTACTTCGCGCCAACGGCGTATCTCCTTATATGGTTTCTTGGGTTCATTCCTTTTTGACTGACCGCAAATGCCGCTTGATCTTTCAAGGCTCCCCAAATATTTTCTTACCTATTCAAGTGTGTGCCCCCCAGGGCTCTCCTATCTCTCATTTATTATTTTTAATTTATGTTTCCTCCCTGCACTTGTCTATCCCAAAGGGGATTATGTTTTCTTATGTTGATGATTTTACTATCACTGTTGCGTGTGGGTCATACCGGAGGAACACACAGCTTCTTCAACACTAGCACACCCGCCTCTGCAGGAAGGCTACCCCACTTGGAGTCTCCTTCTCCATCCCCAAAGCCGAACTCATCCACTGGCGAACAGCAAGGGATCGCTCTCCCCCCTCACTGGCCCTGGTCTCTCTCGCTAGGAGTCTCTTCCACCCCTCTTCCATAGTCCGCTGGCTAGGATACTGGTTCTCACCCTCTATGGAAACCTCCACCCACTTCCTCAAGAGACTAGTGCTCGCTCAGGGGGCCTTTGGCCTCATCAGGCAACTCTCCCCTCCTGGCATAGGCATAGTCCCCTACCTGAACCGCAGACTGGCAATGGGCCTGCTGCTACTGATCCTCACGTACGGAGCTGACCTACTCGTCCCCAATGCTGCGATGATGGGTAAGATGGTGGTCTTTTGGAGCAAAGTCCAACGATGGGTCACTAACTGCTTCTCATCGACTCCTGTGTCTATCCTTCCCTGTGAGGCTTGCCTCCCCCCTCTCAACTCCCTCCTCCCCCATCGCTGCAGGATGACCGCACTACAGTTGGCCTGCTCCCCTCCCGAGATCAACCAGCCACAGCCCGGCTGCTCCAATCAGTTCCATCCTACTTCAATTATTGGGCAAGGGACTCCTCCTGCCACCTCCTTCGTGGCCTTAGGGCCAACAACATCCCCCTCAGCTGGAACCAATCAAGGCCCATACCCGCCGTCTGCTCTCACCTCCCAATCGATGCAATGTGCTACCTCTTGGTTCAGGTGTCACCAGACGGGTTCAAACTTCCACAGATAAACTCACACCTCCTACAGGGAACTGTTTTAGCCCCCCCTCCTCTGATCCCAGGTGCTGTCTCCTACACATTGATGAAGGAGGAATGTAGAATGGACCTTCTCACTGATTGGACACTCCTGACCCCACCCCTCCTTACTACCAGTACAAGCTGTCCCTACCCCCACATGCCTTCTTGGGCCTCGACCGCTTCACAGCTGGGCGAATCCACCAAATGAGCGCTGGCAAGAGCTACCTTGCTGCGCAACCCTCATGGAACGATGGCGATCGCTCTCCCACCTGCCCTTCCTGCAACACAGAGGACGAAACCTTCGAGCATGCAATTCTCCACTGCCCCTCCATGTCCTTAGAACGCCAGCTTTATCTTCCGAAGCTGTCTACGATGGACCATGGCTCTCGACTTTCGGCCGACCTGGATATGATCCATGGTCTTGCCTGATATATCCGCACTACTCGCACAAACTTCCCGCCCACCATGCCAGCAGTTTTAACTACAACAGCCTCCTCCTCCTTCAACTATGACTCAGACTGAGCGGTTTGACTTTCCTTTTATATCTATATCTTTCCTTTTGGTTATGATTTCTTTTGCTATCATTTCACTCTATACTTCCTGAATTAGTTGCCATTGCTGGGCGCGGTGATGTTATTGTCATCAATAGGCGAGAACTTGTGCGGTTATTTCTTTTGTTTTGTACGGTTGGAATTAACGTTTCGTTTATGCCATAGCTAGCGCTCCATGCAGGTTCCTGTACGTTAACAGCGATTATATGAGATTATCAAAAATAATCATAATCAAAATCTCCTTCTGTATCCTTACAACTTAGTAGCGCAATAGTGGAATCTCAGCTTTTTAGTCTACAAGATACTGCGTTCAAATCTCAGTGCCGCCTGATTAAATATAAGAGACAGCCTTTGATACTGCAATATTTTCGGTTTTCCCTATTTTATTACTGAGTACATAGTGGATACGCACCTGTATATTTAGCTGGTTGCTGCCTACTTTATTTAGTTAATTAAGGACAAGAACTATACCAATCTACCATCATTCTACAAAACTCCTCCTTCAAGCTTGTAAATAGTATACTCTTAATACTCTGTTGTATTTTCATACTCATGCTATAAGATTGTGCCAATACACATAATTTTGATAGACAGTACTCGCAATGTTTGAACTGATAAAAACTTTGTGCATAATGGTATTCTTCTGGTCTAAGATGAAATAGCTGTGAGAATACACTAGAGCCTTGGTGATAAGAAAATAACAATATAGTATTACGTGGTAGCCATTTCGGTACAGTTGAAGTCCATTAGCCGTGCTTGTATTGCAAGGCTCAGAGAACTGTCTGTAAAGCTCTGTTAAGATTAAAGACAAAAGATAAATCTTTTTATCAAAAGCTTACAGTTGTTTAACTATATTCTGAATATATTGTTAACATCTCTTGCCCTTGGCTTGATGATACCTTAACAAGGGGGTTTTGATTGATTTTTTGATAATCTCATATATTCGCTGTTCACGTACAGGAACGTACATGGAGTGCTAGCTATTGCATAAATGAAACGTTAATTCCAAATATGGAGAACAAAGGAAATAACCATACAAGTTCTCCCCTAGTGATGAATATACTGTCGTCATGCCCCATAATGGCGAATAATTCAAAAAGTATCGAATAAAATGATATCAAAAGAAATCATAACCGAAAGGAAAGATATAGCAAAAAAGATAGAGCACACAGTCTGGGTATTAGTCAGAGGATGAGGAGGCAGCGGTAGAAAAAACCACAGGCATGGTGGGTGGGAAGCTCGTGCTAGTAGCGCTGATGTATGAGGCCTGGCCAAGGATCAAATCCAGGTCGGCCCAAAGTGGAGAACCTTGGTCTGTCGAAGACAGCTTCGGAAGGTAAAGCGGGGATTCTTGGGACTTGGAGGGGCAGTGGAGAATTGCCTGCTCAAAGGTTTCATCCTCTGAGTCTTGGAATGGTAGGTGGGAGAGCGATCAGTATCGTTTGATGAGGGTTGCTCTGCGTGATAGCTCTTTCTGGCGTGCATTTGGTGAATTCGCCCGGCTGTAAAGCCGACGCGGCCCATTTAGGCATGCGTGCGTAGGGACGGCTTGCACTGGTAGTAAGGAGGGGGTGGGGTCAGGAGTGTCTATTCAGTGGGGAGGTCATTTCTGCACTCCTCCTTCATCACTTTGTAGGAGTCAGTACCTGGGATCGGAGGAGGTGGGGCAAAGATGGTCCAAGGTAGGAGGTGGGAGTTTATTTGTGGTAGTTTTAAACAGTCTGGTGCCACCTTGATCAAGAGGAAGCACATCCCATCGATCGGCAGGTGAGAGCGGACGGTGGCTATGGGCCTTGGTTGCTTCCAGCCGAGGGGGATGTAATTAACCCCAAGGCTTCGAAGGAGGTGGCAGAAGGAGTCCCTATCCTAAAGTTGGAGGACGATGGAAATGATGGAGGCATCCGGGCTGCGGCTGGGTTGATCTCGGGAGGGGAGCACGCCAGCCTTGGTGCGGCGATACTGCGGCAATGCGAGAGGAGTGAGTGAGAGGGGAGATGCAAGCCTCACAGGGAAGGATAGATACAGGAGTCAATGAGAAGCAGTTGGTGACCCATCATTGGACCTTGCTCCAAAAGACCTCCTTCTTCACCATCATTGCAGCGTTGGGGATGAGGGGGTCAGCTCCGTAAGTGAGGATTCGTAGCAGTAGGCCCATTGCCAGCTTGGTATTCAAGTAGGGGACTATACCTATGCTAGGAGGAGAGAGTTGCCTGATGAGACCGAAGGCCCGTTGAGTTAGGGCTAGCCTCTTGAGGAAATGGGGGGAAGTTTCCATCTAGGGTGAAAACCAGTATCCTAGCCATCAGAATATGGAAGAAGGGTAGAAGAGACTACCATCCAGGGAGACGGGAGCCAGAGAGGGGGGAGAGCGATCCCTTGGAGTTCGCTAGTGGATGAGCTCGGTTTTGGGAACGTAGTAGGAGACTCCGAGTGGGGGGCCCATCCTGCCGAGGCGGGTGTAGTGGTGTTGAAGGAGCTGTGTGTTCCTCCGGTATGACCCAGACCCAACTGTGACAGTAAAATCATTAACATAGGAAAAATTAATCCCCTAGAGGATAGAGAAGTGCAGGGAGGATACATGAATTAAAAATAACAAAGGATAGATAGGGGAGCCCTGGGGGGCACCCACTTGAACAGGCAGGAAAATATTAGGGTAGCCCAGAAAAATCAGGCGGCATTTGCTGTCAGTCAAGAAGGAACGAACCCAAGAAACCACAATTGGAGATAAGCCTTTGGCGCGAAGTAGGGAAGATAAACAAATAGAGGAAATATTATCAAAGCCTCCCTTGATGTCATGGAAGAGGGTAGAGGACTTGCGGCCTGCACGTAGCAGTAGGCGGACTTCGTGTGTTAGGGCAGAACATGTATCAAAGCTACTGGGGCCAGAATGCGAGCCGCATTAGTTTGGGTGGATCAGGCCAACTGTGCAGTCTATTAGCGAAAGGCGGGTTGCCATTATCCTTTCCAGAATCGTGGATATAGTTTCTAGGAGGACGATAACTCGAAAGGGGGAGGAGGGGAACCGGTCAGGGGGGCGCCTGCAAGCGATCCTGTGGGCAGCCAACAGCGATTTGGAGTCCAAGGAGGCAAGGAACGAGTTCGAGTGGGATGCCTTAGCCTTTTTTATGGCCTTGAAATATGCAAGATGGGAGGCACGGGCGCTGCCGGAGAGGGTGGTGGAGCTGGAGATGCATGATATTCTTGCCTCTCTGTTGAAAGATTGGTGCAGCTGCGATAGCTCAGCTGTCAACCATGGCTTTGACTTGAAGCAAGGACGTTTGTTTCGTGAGTGTTGGGCTAGGAGAGAGGTGGTGGTACGCAGGTGGCGGTCGAACCAATCAGTAAGTGTGGTTTAGGTAGGGAGTGGGGTAGGAGGTGGGACCAATAGATCCTTGATGAGAGCGGAGAGTGTGTACCAGTCCGTTTTGGTCCAGTTCGGAGTGGGGTCAGGCAGTCGTAGGAAAGGCGTAGAGAGGGCTATTGTGATTGGGATATGGTCAGAGCCTGTCAGTTGGAGGGTGATACCTCATGAGCTAACAAAGGGGGCAAGGGAGGGGTTTGCGAAGGCAAGGTCTAAGACTCCAGGTCTGGGTGTGCCATCGAAGGGGAACCTAGTTAATACACCTGGGGTGTTTAAAAGTGAGTAGCCTAGCTCAGAGGCCAGGTCAAACTATGGGCAAGAAAGATTAAATTCAGTATCAGAAAGGACCCTTAAAGGGTTGGAAAGAGGATGATGGAGGTTCAGATCCCTAACCAGGAGGATGGGGAAAGCATGGTCCCTGAACATGGAGGGTGTGGTGATTGTGCGGGTGTGGTATGAGCGCCCGGTGGTGGTTAAGGTATTGTAAATGCTGAAAACCTGATGAGATGAATTAAACAGGCCCGTGGGGGAGTGAATATCAATTGCCTAAAAGTACAGCCGGTCGAAGAAGACTGGTAGTAGTGCCAAAACCTGCATGATTCAAGGAGAGCATAAAAGTCCACCCTATGTTTGCCACCATTAGCAGTAGGCGGGGAACAAGATTTATAATAGGAAAATATTGGGAGTCTCCACTTGAAGACTGGAGGATCCTGGAGGGCGACCAAGGGTGGAGGGGTGGGTATAGGCTTAAGGCTATTGAATAACGTTAGAAACACATTCCAACTCCCAAGGCAGTTGTGCTGAAAGAGGGTGAGAGTAGTGACTGACGCCTGCGTCTAGGAGGGCGGGTCCAGTGTGGTACTAAAGGTCGAAGAAAGTCCGATAGGCCATGTGGGAGCCAAGAACTGGAGAGCCAGGTGGGGACTGGTGTAACAGTTTGGGGTGAGGGTCAGCTTGAGCGCAAGTTGGTGGGACTGGCTGTCTGGGGGTTGAAAGATCTATGGTGGCGATGGTAGGGGAGGGAGTCCTGGATGTGTCAGGTATGGTGGGTGCATCCTGGTCCATGACATCATCAGGATCTTGTACACACACAGGCTCAGAGGGTGCGTCATGATCAGTGGGAGGGAGGTGGCGGGATGGGCAGGAACGGTCAGTGGCAGGGTGTGGTCTTGTACAACTTGAGCACATGAGGAGGGAGGTGGGACAACACCCAATAACGGCCTTAGTGTTCCCGCTCTTGGGGCATGTAGGATAAGGGCAGCTGTGGGCCGCTAGTGTATGTGCTAGAGCACACAGTGGACAGGTGGCGGTGGAGGCTGTGGACATAGGGGAGGGGTGGCCATAAAGCCAACACTTCCAGTATTGCACAAACTTCCCTGAGGAGTGGGCCTTTTCGACTATGCGCGGACGGGAGAAGAGTCAGAAGGTAGAGCTAAGCCTGTTGTCATCGTCATGGGCCACGGTGACTACACAGACATAGTGGTCTTTGTGGCTCGAATGTAAGGGTCGGATAGGAGGAACAGTACTGAGTAGAGAAGACGTCAGTTACCTTGCGAACTGATTCAGCGAGGTCAGAGAAGACGTCAGCCTGGTCCTCCGGAATGTAGGCAGTAGGAGAGCGGTGGATGGCCAATTGGACCTCGTTGGGGGCGGGGCGGAAAGGACTGTAGGGGTTGCTTCCTACTGGAAAAACTTAGTTAAGAGGAATAGTCATGGCTTCATAGTAGGGTGAAGGGGCAGTGGAGGGTGTGTGTGGGTCTGTGCCCAGGAGGGTGAGAGATCCTTTAGGATCGACACATGCAGAAAAGGACAGGGGAAAAGGGCAGTTGGCCTGCCTCAGGACAGCAGCTATCAGGTTGGGGCCAGTGGCTGCCATACGGTCAGCATCTGTATGAGGTGCGGGTGAGCTCCAAGGGGCGAAGAATATGGACTTGGCGGAGGACAACGGTGCTAGACCTTGTGACTGAGGGCTGCTGTCTTTAGACGCTGCGACTTCTGACAGCGTGGTGGGCTTCTTCCCTTTGCCTTTGGTTCCTGGTACAGAGGATGGTCCTGCTGCAACAGCAGTATAGGACCTGTTGGCCGGACGGGACTGGGTGTGTATGGGTAAGGTGTTGGAGGATGAGGGTGGTGTGCAAAAGTCGGTTAGGGTAGGGTATTTGCCTGCCCTGTACTCTTGGGCTTCCCGGGAGTGTGGGTGGCAAACGCCATTTGGGGCAGGGTTGCCATACCACTGTTTTTCAACTGTTTCATAGCAGGGGAGGTCGGGGTCAGGGCTTTGATTTGCCGCTTGTGCAGGTTCGGGTTTAGGGTTGGGGAGAGACCTAGATCGACCCGGAGCGGGGCGAGAGTGGACTGGAAGAAGAGGAGGGGGTTGTCTTCCACTGGCTCCTGCCGTGATGCAATGGGAGAGGTCCAGGACTATGGCCTCCAAGGCTGTAATCACGGAGGGGGCTATGTAGGGGAAGGGGTGGGGGTCGAGATAGCGGAGGAGATCTCATCCACGCGCTTAGTCAGTGTGGCACGTCGTCCAACTACAACCTTGATTCTGGAGAGGGCGGTGCACAGGAGTGGGATAATGGTGGCCTCCCCTTCGGAAAGGTTGTGGAGGAGGGAGTTCTCAAACGCAGGGAACGATTCACGGGAGAGGCTAAACTGGGTGACTATAGCGTCCAAGAGGTTCTGGGTTGAAATCAAGTGGTCAGGGAGGGGTCCAGGCGTGCTGGCACGGGAGGTGTGGGCTGAGTAGGGGGCTGTGCGGTACTGGGTGCGCGAGGTTGACCTGTAGGGGCCAGGGGACGCTGTGGCTATCACTGTTATACAGGAAGTACGGCTGTGTCACTAAAGAGTGAGGTTTAAGTGAGGGGCAAGATTTGGAGTCTAGTGGGAGTTGCCACACAAAAAGGCGAAGTATTGTTCAGCTAAAAAGGGCAAGGATTTCAAGTGTGAGGAAAATAGATAGCGCAGAGTGAGTCCCTTAACAACGGGGGACAGCTAGATATTTATACAATTCTCCAGGTACCTGTGTTGGCCATATAGATTAAGTATCCTTGGAAAGCTAATGCATTGTCATAGTAAGTTGAAAACACATTTGACCATGAAAATGAAAATCCAACTCGTTTAAATAATCATGCAAAATATCTATTCTTCCTATGGGTGACTAGCACTCCGCCAGTATATACCCTTCTATTCATTTGCAAAATGCAAAAACTTCCTGATGATGTAGCCCATTGGCCAACATCTTACTGAATTCTAGTTGATCAGTCTGAATGGGCATCTATCTTGCATATATGGACTTAGGGCATATCGATCCGGATTATCAAGACTCTTAGTCCTCCTTGTGTAGTGTCTAACTCTTTCACCGAGGCTGTGCAGCTCTGCAATAGATACTACTTTTCTGCCAGCATGGGGTGTAGTCATATAGTAACTTAATGGTTCAATATACTATCATATCATATCATTTGTACCATTTCTCATATGTGTAATAGAGTACTGATAAGCTTGTCTAAAAAAAGTTGCCAAGGGTGGACATTATTATGTGTGGAAGCACTCTTTCGCATTCACAATAAACCTCTGAAGCTCCCACTACCGGTCCCTTCTTGGAATTCACTGACATACAGGCCTTAGTTTTGGAATCGGTTACCAATTTGAATGAGGCGGTGCCGCTTTAAGTGTGTCAGTAATGTCTAATCTTGATAATACTCCAACCAAGACCACCCCTGCCATACATCACAAATAATTCCTCTGTGATTTTGCCTGAGGCGGTTCCTAAAGGTATGACCCTGAAACTGTTTATCGGCTAAATTTTCAAAAATTGTATCCTAAATGAGGTAGGCACTAGGTTGGTAGAAGCATAATGTCAACTCGAAGGTTTTGTCTAGGCCAAGCTGATCAATTTTCATGAGAATATGGTCAATATAGCTACAGACTGAGGTAAAAAGCTGGAGGATGCCTAGTCCTAGCAATAATTATGAGGCTAAGGGCAGAAGGGTCGATTAGAGGCACACGAGTAGTGTGTGAAGGTAAAGAGTCAACTTTAAATCCCAAAATGATGTGATCATGGAGCAAGCTTCCCTACTTCCCTTTATTCATGCCCAACCAGTTAGCTTTGCTACACATTTTGCATATACACTGTCAGTGGTAAAATATTATGAGCAATATAGAATAACTGTGCAGAAGGTTTTGGTAATCGGCGTGACTCAATAGATATTGCCGGTTACCCTTTTTGCCCTTGCCATTAAACCCTGCCTTGTAAGATGAGCATCCAGCTCTTAGGGTACTATTGGAGAACGTCATAACTGGTAGGAGCTACGACGGAACAATTACCTGCTCAATATAAAAGTACAATGCTGGTTACAACCCTCCAGGTTGTCCCATCCAATCCATCAATTGATTTAGAAGGTGAACAACTGAATGCAGTGGCAGATGCAACTCCCTTGACGGCTACAGCACAATATCTCATAGCATGAGTTTTTCCAACAGCCCCAGTGGCTCCGCAAGAACCAACGAGCAGTGAGAGTGGTGCAGGATTTTTAGCAACAGCAATTCAGTTGACTATGGGTGTAATGCTTTCCTGAATGTATGAGGAACTAAGAGGAATGCGTCTTGGTAAGGTATTAGGAATGTAACTCAGATCCCAAATGGTCGTGACTTGAAGTGAGTATTACTAACAGAGATCTCTATAGGTTGTCGAACAGCCGTCAATTACTATATGGCCAACCTTGCCATGTCCAAGACTTACTTGCTGTGGTTTCATGCAAATTGAAAAGAAGTAAATAGACAACTAAGTATATTGAAAAATCTGTCGGTTGAAGTTTACCCTGTCAAAATTCCAGAGGTATAGTCTTAAAAAGATGATCTGGCTTTTCCAAAGCTCTCCATATCCTTGCATTTAATTACCAATCAACGGAATTAAGCAAGCTCCGGTTGTAAAGTCCTCCAATAAAACAAATGCCTTTTGCACCTAAATGATACTGCAAATAAAATATGTATCATCCTAATATATTAAACAAAATTTAAAACATATTGACTAACCGTGCCAAGGTTGCCGCAAGTGGCCGCAACCCCCACATGTTCACTGGCTCACCACCGAGGGCACTCCTCCAGAGTGCCTGACCACTCCACACAACTTTGTGTCTCCACACAACTTTGTGTCTCAACACAACTTTGTGTCTTACCATAGAAATCTTGCGCCTCAATTCAACTTTGCAGCTCAACAAAACTTTCTGGCTCAATTCAACTATGCGGCCCAAGACAACTTTGTGGCTTCACACAACTTTCTGGCTCAATGCAACTTTGTGGTTCAATATAACTATGCGGCTCAATTCAACCTTGGGGCTTTGAATAACTCTGTAGTTAAATAGAAGAATTGAAACATACATTGGCAAATAAAATTTCAGAATAAATTAATTTATTTACAATTTTTCTTTCTTGCTTGCTCCCTCAACCGTTTCTTGTTCTCTGCTAGTCTTTTACATCTTACCTTATAGGCAGCTTTAATCTACTCTAGAAAAGGCTTATGAGCCGCAGTATCCGGCTTTTTTTCAGCACTTTGTGCCCTTCGTAATTGGATTTCTGCTTTTTCCAACAAAGCATCCTCCCTTCGCTTAAACATTTGACGTGCTTCAGAGGCCCACCACACTCCACCCTTTTGCACTTGCCTTCTGTTTTGGGCACTACGTCTCACATTTCTAGCATTCTCTGCAGCTCGGGTATTTTCCTTGTGTTCTATAGCTTATGCACCAGACTCTGCAAGAGCCAATCCGCCTTGTAAAGCAAGCTTGAGTCGAGAGTGCAAGAGCGGCAACATAATTTGTGCCTCCCGTAATAATTCGTCCCCATGGGTCTTCAGACTGGCGATGGTAGTTGGAATTTTTGCCCGTAATCGAGAAGCTGGTTTGGCGTGAAGATCATGGTGGTGAACTGACTTGTGTAGTTTAGAGATAACGAGGTCTGGGTTATAAGGAATAAGACCTGTGGCCTTGAATGCTGATTCTACAGTAGACATCATAAAAGTCTGTTGGCGAATAGAATCAATTCTATAAAGGAATTCTGCTTTGTTGAAGTCACTACACCCCATCCTAGTTGCTGCGTCAACTGCCTCAGCATGTTAATGCTTGTAAGGTTGAAATACTACAACATCCAAGGGCTGTAGAAGGTGGCAGGAGAGGGGAGGAAGGCAGAAAGGGATAATCTTGTGCATATCGCAAGAGTCAATAAACTCCCTGGTACAATGAGAGACCCCTGAATCTGTCAAGGAGTAATAGGCGATACACTCCAGACTGTCGATTACCGGAGAACCGTTCCAGATACGCAAGCCAACTTATGGTCAATTCATTATTATTGTAACCTGTTTCTGACAGGCCAATGAGATAGTCATCAGGAATCTGGGTACTTGTATACTAATACTCCTGATGGAGAATACCAGGAACAATAACCATTGCGGGCAATAGAGCCCCATATCCACTAATCGTTTCGCAAACAGTAACTAGTTCTCTAGTCGTGGCTGTATCCAAGTAGGCCTAGCGTGTAGGATCACGGGTTATGATCCATTGATCACAGCCAATACCGATACGGAAGCTAGTTTGATCGAAATTATACTGGTGACTTGGCTGAATCCTTTATTTTTCACATACATCTAAATATTTTGCAAACCAATTGCGAAGAATATCAGGCTGATGAGCATTTTTGCGCTGAGCATCAATCGATTTTTGCTTTCTGATAAAATACTCTGGACGGTGGCTCAGGAAGCTTGTGGCCTAAGATCACTGACAACTTCAGCTGAACCTCAGTCAGCATGGGTGGTTTGTAAAATTGTATTTTTCACAGATGTAAGCATTTGCAGTCTGGCACTGGTGCCGACTTTATCGAGGCGATCAAGGTATTGACAACCCGCCAGCCCCTTATCAAGGGGAGAGCTTGTGGTTGGCTCCTGGTCGTTCCTGACTTGAATTCTGGCCTTGTAAACATCCTTGCAGGTGGTGAATTGGGAATTCATATGTCCGCGCAATCTCAGCGATATTTGGATTAGGGTTTTTGTATTATATGGATAAAGATAACCGCATCTTGAATTCGTACCTCAACCTCTGCATAAGGATCAATTCGCTTGTTGTGAAGAATAAAGGCAGGCGTTGCAGGTATTGTTTCTTGTAGTATAGATAATTCTGTTATTGTATGCGTGAATAGGAACACAGAGTCTTTGATGGTTACAAGATTTTCTAAGCTACTGTGTCAAGCAATGTTATGAAGTTATCAATGTACGCCACAAAGTTGTGTTGAGCCACAAAGAGGGCTAGAGCCACAAAGATGTGTTGAGCTCTCAGTCACCCTGGAGGAGTGCCCCGGGTTGTGAGCCAGCGAACATGCGGGGGTTGCGGCCACACGCCGCAACCTTGGCACGGTTATCTGCCTGATACATGAAACCCAACATAATACAAACTAAGTATACAACTATACTTGAAACCAAACATAAAACCACTGACCGCTCACAAGCCCATCTAGTTTCCGTTAACCCTATTAGTCTTAATAATTGTAACCAATCCCGGTCACACCACAGAAATAAAATAACTGTTTCCTGAAACAAAAACAAAAAACTATCTCCAAACATTAAAATCCAAATCAAAACCAAGTCTTGATAACCTTGCCATCATCTGAGAATTCAGAATTGTCATAGTTCCTCTCCAATTTGGGCTTCCAAAATCCCTCATCCACGTTTCCTTTATCAGCCAATTCTCTATGGGCTGGTATCTAGGCCTAAAGTCGATGTCGTTTTATCCGGATATGATAGAAAACTCGTCTCATAGACTGTTGTCTGTCGACCATACCTGGACAAGGTCCATAGTGTTCTACAATCCCTTAACAGGCTTCCTGCTGTTCTCTGAGTCAGCATACCCCTTGCACTTACCAAGGAACTAGTCTGGTGCCTAATCTTGACATTGATGCAACAATTCTCATACTTCCCATTCCGGTACATCTTCAACCAGCAAGAGAGCTGGTTTCGCATAGGCCCTGCCTGGGAACCTCACATCATTATTTTCCTTGAATTTCTTAACAATTTGGCAATGAAATAGTCCTTCCTTAGATATTTAGATCCAAGCGTCCATCTTGACCGTGTAGTCCAGTGTGTAAGAGTGGTAATATATGACCTCAAACGGTCTACGTTATCTGGGTTCCAATATCTTCATCTAGCAGATTCCGTACCCAAATGGTCTCCTCAGACCAAGCATCGTTCCCGCACATCAATGGGTTTGCGGCTTGTCCTTTTCCTTGCTGCCATCATGGTACTCATGAACTGGCCACCTGGAAGGACTTTTAGACCTCGTTTGGCAATTCCTGGTGTCAGTTCTGAATGTTATCACAGGCTGGCACCTGGGTATTCAGACTAGGTTGGTTCATAGCATAGGTTAGTCTCTTCCATACACTACTTTATTTGATGACATGTTTAGCATATAAGAATATCTGGCATTCTCGTAGGCTGCTAACTCTGCAAGGACAAGTAGGTAGTTCTTTTGGCGCTGGTTGACAACATTCCTCAAGGCGGTCTTGAGTTCACTAATCTTCCTCTTCATCAATCTATTTGTCTCATGGTGTCCAGGTACTACCTGGATATGCTCGATAGCCAAAGACTTCTAGCTTTAACCCAAAATCTTAAGGTACAATGTGGGTCAGCATCGCTGAAAAATGAAGAGTGTACTCATGCTGGAGTGATGATATAGTGCCAGAGGAGGGTTTGCGTCTCCATTGCTTGCCTGTTTGAATGCGTAGGAATTAGCCAAGTGAAACCCACTGTCCAATCAACAACTATCGGTACAGTGTCGTGCTTGTTGTTATCAGACTTGTTGAATGGTCCTGCAAAGTGGATATCATAGGAGGTGAATATCTCTGGAGATAGTGGCATAGTTTGTCCCTCACCTTGAATTAGCGCGTTGCGTTCCTTATTCCTTTGGCATGAATCGCATTGGTTAACATACTCTTGAAAATCCATACTAATCTCAGGCCAGAATATTTATTCGGTAGCATAGGGTAGGTTCCTGTCTGCGCTATGATGTCCTCTGTTGTGAATCTCATTAATGACGATCTCCAGGTGTGTCATCCCATTCAATGTATGTCCCGTATGTATGTACAGGCAATCCTGACCACCCCTGGTCGTTGCATACATTAGTCCATCGCTGAACCAACCGTGGGATAGCTTGCCACCTCTTCCAGTGTTGGTAGCATCGGAAGCTTGTTTGTACAGGTCATTATTCCTTTATGCTTCTACCATATGAGTTCTCCATTGGCTACTCATCACTGGCACCACCGCTGCCATACACGTTCATCCTGTACGTGCTACATGCGTGGTACTTCCTCCTCCTTATCCTAATAGAGGTTGTAAACGCTACGCTACTGGTGAGGGAGGATGGGTAGCTCGAGGACTAGTATAAGCCTTACTTAGCCTTGAGCCAAATTGAAGTAGAGAGGCCGTATAGGCTCGGTGGATTACTAGGAGTAAGGACTCTCCTCGTCCTTGTATGCCGAACTCATTTCTCCTACTTATTCATTTAACCGTCGCCTGATCACCTCCAGGTCCAGTAACAGATTTGGTGGTAGCAAGATGCAATTCCTTTCTTCCTAGGTACAAACCAGTGCTGGTCGGACTATCTTGTCGGTTTGATTCATGAACTCATGGTTGGTACTCTGTTAATCATAGCAAGCACTCCTGTGCAATCCCAAATGGTCTCTCTTATCATCACTAATTTATACAGTGACTGTGTCTACCACTCGTTTCCTGCCCTGATAGAACAATCAGAGTTAACTAATGAAAGCGGTTCTACAACTTGAAGAAACAGTAATCGAGACATCTTAGATGATGCATAAGGCATGTTAAAAGGGTTGGAATCTTCTTCGTTGGTAGAGTCTGGAGCTTAGCTTGGTTCAGGGTCAATTTGCTCATAAAAATGTACGAAAGGGCGCCAGATATATAGTTTCCCTTCCCTGGACTATAACATATCTTTGCCTTGTATTGCCCCAAATAGGTTCGCTACCTCCGGATCTTGCGTGAGCAGTTTTTGGTTGTCTTCTGGCACACCAATGGTTGCTGGTCCGTCATGATTGTAAATTCATGCACTGCAAGAATATAATTAAAGGAGGTTAAGGCGTCCACTATCGCAAGTGCTTTCTTCTTACTAGTTACGTAATTCATCTGAGAGTGGGGGAACTTTCTGCTGTGCAATGCTGCTGGTCTTGTAGTTTCAGGTATATCTCCTTACCAACCCAAGCTCCTACCCCTGTGTCAGAGGCATCAGTAATGAGACATATTTTTTGTCCTGAGCTGTGGTTGATTAGTCTCATAACCTGGTTCTGTTTCGTGATCTCCTCTCAATTCTCGATGCACAGACCATTTATTGGAATCTAAACAAACTAGTTGTTTGCCGTAAGCTCCTTTTATGATGCCGTGATACTGGCAATGTGTAGTAGAAATTGGCTCATGTACATTACAAATCCTTGGAACTCCTGAAATTACGTCTTGTTCTTCTGTGTTTCACATTCCTCAATCATTCTGATCTCTTCAAGAGATGCTCCAATTCTCTTGTCATCCATGACGAGGACTAATACTTGTAATTCCTTTGCACTGAAGTCTGACTTCTCTCTGCTCTAAAGAACTCCGCTTTTCTCTATGTGTTACAGTCCCCTTTACTGTATTTCAAGTGGTCAGACTCTGTATTGGAGAATATGAGTATATCGTAGATGTACACCTATACAAATTCGCCTAGGTTGTAGGCTAGTGGGTGACACATGATCCTCATAAATGTTCGTGGTGCATTCATATCCCCGGGTAACATAACCTTGCAGATGATACCTCCAAATGTGTTTTAGAACCTTTATATTTGTCATCGTCAAGGAGGACCCAGGTTTTGAAATATGCATCACTTAGGTCTATCTTGCCCCTGTATCACGCCCTTCCTAATACATTGTGTAATCTCTTTTAGTTTAGGATAAGTTCGTCATCCTTTTGACAGTTGTCATTTCTCACTCTAAGGTCCGTTAGACATCTGAGGGTGCAATCAGGCTTCCCCTTGACTGATAAAATTATTGGTTCTGCTCTTTATGCTTCTCCTTGTTTAACCACTATATCTCTAATGTTATGGTCCAGCCATGCTTTAATTCCAATCTTCTACTTCACAGGTACTGAATATGTTAGCATCATCTTCAGTTTGTCTAGATTCTTCATTCTGATTGGCTGATTGATCTTCCCTAATGGTGGTAACCTTTTAGGAATCGGATCTGTCTATACCTTCTGATTTTGTTTAATTATTTCTTCTATGCTTGTCACAACTACTCGAATTCTAGCACTTATAGGAGGTCAGCTAACCTATATCTTGTGATCCCAAAAGTTAATCCACAGGTTAATAATTCGACTAATGCTTTGTTTTTGCGATAGGAATTGCATTCCAATCAAGGTATTGAATATTGTTAAGTTCGGCACCATTATTCTATTGCCTGTAGTCTTCATCTTCACAATCCCTATACTGTTAGTGCATTCTTCCTGGGATTCTGATCATGACCCTTTTATAGCGAAGTGAATGGTTGCTGGAGTTGCCATTTCAATACATGGTAATCCATTTATGGTGACAAAGAACACAGACAATAATTTATCCCTATTGTTCCAGTATCAAACAGAACCCGTGCTTATTTACAGTTTATCAGAATCGTTCCTTTCAATACTGTGTGACTCTTATTAGCTTCGGCAGCGTGAACTGTACTTATTCATTGGTCTTGACTTCAGTGGCATTGACGTATACTTAATCCTCATGGCTGACATCTACGACTCGGATTGATGATGTTTCCTACTTGTTTGTCTTTCGTTTGACATTGTTGATTTTGCTGGGACAATTATATGCCATTTGTGCTTTACAACCACAGGTGAAGAATGCTCCTTTTCCTCTGGGAGTCTTGGTCTTGCTTGATTCCTTTTTGAACCATTAAGGTTTGTTGTCGTTCTTCGGATTGTCTTTCTTGTATCAATGCTTCAGCTTATCCTTTCCAGAGGCTCCTGTATCGCGAAGGATTTCATCAACTGTTTCTGCACAGGCTATCTTGGTCTGGATTGTTTCGCTAGAATAGTACCAGGTATTAACCTCTTGCCTTAGCCTAGCGTGCATACATTGGAAGAACCTTTGAATGAAGGCATATTCTGAAATGGTGCCTTCTGGTAATTGTGGACGGTACATGTACAAAGCTGTAGCCTTAGTGGTGATTTGCTGTGTCTTCCAATTCTTGAATTGCTCAATCTCATGGAATCTTTTGTAGAGGTCATCTTTCTGCTGGGATCACTGGAATGGTTCTCTTAACCAGTTAATAACCTGAATCCTTGTCAAGTCTTACCTAGAGATTTCTGCCGTATGCAAAGCAGCTTCCTGAGCTCTCCCTTCTGTGTACAGTCTCGCCTAGTTTCCTGTCCCGTCTATTTAGGCGTTGACTCTAAATAGTCGTAGGTATAACTGGACTGACTGATACCAGCGATCGTACCCTTCTGGTTATAGGTCATCTTGTTTACCGTAAGACTCCTTTGCTGTAGGTACCTAGATCCTAATGTTCGCTGTAGTTGCTGGTGATCGCACTCTAACCACCAGAACATTACTACGTCTTGGATTCGAAATGTCGTCAGAATCACTAGAGCTATCGGATATCTCTTATTTGTCTGAGCTGCTGGAATTGTTCTTTGTTCTACTGCTTACTTCAGCTTGAATCCTTTTGGTGTACTGGGGTACTCTCCTGGTGTTAACGCTTTCTCTTTGACTAGTTATTTCACCAATTCCACTAGCAATCGCGGTGCTTGAACTCGTGATAACTGTCTTCCTGCTGCGTCTACTTTGGAACCAGGTACAATTGATTGTTCACCTTTGGTACTCTGACTGCCGCACTTTTAAGAGGGTTCCTGTCGTAGGATCTGCTTACCTGACCATGTCTCAAGTCACTCATCACCTACCCTGTGTAACTACTTGCAAGCCTGAGTTCTCCTAACCACTGCCTGCCTGTAACTTATCTACTTGTTGAAGTTAAGAAACGTAATCTCTTCTTAGGTGTATCAGGTAATCTACTATATACCAGACAGTGCGCCGAGACGCGCTGATTATCCAATAAAAAACACGGAGATCTTACGCATCTTATCTTATCTCGCTAGCCGTAAAGTCATGCACTGTACATTGCTGTGTATTTCTGAGAATCTTGATTTTGCCTTTCTGTGCGCAGAGCCACATGTGCGTACGCAACCAGCCACTGTACACAGGAGGTGTGGCTGTGCTGTATGCATACTGCAATACGCCCACACAGAATATCTGGTAACAGTAAGGCTTGGCGCACTCAGGTATTTCTATAAGAGGAGGCCTTTCCTCGCTGTCGCTCTCCTTTTCCTCCCCCTCCTTCCTGCTTCCACCACCACTGCCTACACATAATTCCTATACCCTACTTGCCTGGCCTCTATCCTTCACCTGTACCATACACCATTTGCCTCCACCTCCAGCACCCTTTTCCTACTACCTCCTGGTGCCACACCCCAGTCTTTCTCTATATACAAATATGAACAAAAAAACAAAAAACTAACAAACAAAAACTAAACTAAATAATGTAATGTAAAATAAAATGAATATGATATAATGCAAAGCAATATCAAAAGGAAACTAGAATAGAAATAAAAATAACCAAAAAGCAGTAAAATAAGAAGAATTAAAGATAAAGGAAGACATAAATAAATAGATAAATATGTTAATTAACAGAAAAAGAAATTAATATATATGTAAAGGAATAGATTCAGAAATTAATCCATTAAAGAGAGGACAAGTTTGTGTTATTGGGTATTCGGTAAGCTGTACCAACAATACATCTCATTCGGCTCATGGTTGAGCCTCTTGTTTGTTCTCACAAGATTACTTTCAAGCTCTTGGCTCCTTGGCTATTTAACTCTCTTACTCCCTACCTTGTTTCTATCTACTTTGTCCTTTATTCCTATCTCAGTTACCAAAAGTTTCTACCATTCTATGGAGCAACCTTTCCTTTACTTTCCACTCACCATTGACCACCCCTTTACCTGCCAAATATAAGCTCATTCTCTCTACCTATACTGTCAGTTTTACTTGTCTTCTTTCTCTTGGCCAGTTTGTAAGCAACCAAGGGAAAGATTTTAACTGATAGGGGAAGGCAGATAAACCATGCCAAAATGTGGGCGATGTAGGCAGGAGAAACAGGCAGCATTTTTTGACTGTGATAGAGGTGGGAAATTAAGGAAAACTTGCAAGTCCTGCTTGGTAAGTAATCAATTCTATATGTGATAATGATTTATTCTTAAAACCTCTACTAATTGGCATTGTTGGCAATAAGATTAAGCGTAGGGGAGGCAAGAAAAAGACCGCCCAGGTGCCTGAGGTACTCCAAGGTAGACAAGAGGCAGAAGAAATAGTGGTAGGGGATATAGGTGAGTGCAAGGTTAGAGGTTTAGTAGGATTGAATACTGATACAGGAGAGAAACCCAGGCAGGAGTAAACGCAGAGCAGCTATGTGTGAGGTGTAGACAGAGGAAGGGCCTTAGGGAGTTTGATGATGATCAAATGGGGTATCTTCTGGATACCTGTCATCCTTGCTTAGTAAGTTATTGTGTGGATTATGTTAACCCCATTGTTGTCATTAGAAGGACTAAAAAGATTGGAACTATCCATAGGTTGAGCAGGAGAGGCAAGAGGGTGGACAGCGGGTCAGGTCCAGTGATGTGGCCCATGTGGCAGAGGGACAACCAGGTGAGAGATTCCGGCATCCCAATCCGTCTACAAGCGAAGCCAGGGCTTGCAGGAGGATATAGAAGCTGAATGGACTGGCTCTGGTCAATGGGGGGATCAAAAGTCATCGGAGTTATTGACCTGGACTAACTAAAGGGTGTTGATATAGTTGGTGATAGGCCAGGAAGGAAAAGGTGCAAGGGTTGCAAAGTGGAGAAGAGGCAGGAGGATTTTGATAGCAATAGAAGGGAAGGTATGAGGGTAACATGCAGGATATGTTTGGTAAGTGGTTTAAGGGAAATATTTGATTGGAAGTATTAGAATAAAGGATGGTAGACTAATAAGTGAAAATGTGGAAGTAGGCTAGGGATCGGCGGAGAAGAGAATCTGTCCTGGCAGATGTCTCAGGGGTAGATGCAGCGGCCACAGTTATAGTGGGTGAGGGAGGAGAACAAGGGGGAGAGCAGTTGTCAGAGCCAGCTGGTCAGGAGCTGGGAGTCCTATCTCTTGAAAGGCACAGAGTGCACAGGCAGGATGGGGCAGAGATCGCAAGGGTGGAGGGAGACCTGGTAGTCCCTGTTACAGAAGGACCAGTGTTAGGGAGGTTGCCAGAGAGAACCCATCTTGCCTTTGTTGACCAGAGTGGGCGATGGACAATGCATGATCTGGGGAGGATGGACCGAAGGTGCACTGCCTGCCATGCATTGCACTGGAAATCAGAGTTGTCAACCAACCAAGCGCGCGGGCGGGAGGTGAGCTTTGAGTCCTGCTGCAAGCATGGCAAGGTGGTGATAGAGGCGATGCGTCCACTGCCTGAACCCCTCAATGGCCTGATGAGTGGAGTCGATGCTCAGTCATGGGCATTCCGGGAGGGGCTACGCAGGTGGAACTCTCTTTTCGCCTTCACCAGCATCAAGTTAAACATGGAGAACAGGACGGGTCCGATAGGGGGAACATTCCAACTGTTCCAGGTGCACGGTGCCGTGTACCATAGTCAGGGGACCCTGGTGCCTGCAGGAGATCGAGATGCCCAGTTTTCTCAGATGTACCTCCTTGATCCGGTAATCGCAGCGCAACTCAGAGCGAGCCGTGTACCTGAATTGGATGCCCAACCGATCCGTTCCTTGACCTTGATGCTGCAAGAGTCTAATGAACTGATCTGGATCTACCTGACGGCACAGGAGTGGTTTGCGCAGATCGTGGCCTCGGAGGACAACTTCCGAATCATCCTGAATCCACAACTGCACCTGGTTGTGGAGAGGGGTGCCGATATGAGGCGCGAGAACCTACCAGTGGCAGATGAAGTCTCCATGATTCTGCCACAGGAGTATGAAAGTGGGGGATTCAGGGACATCATTCTGGCCAGGAGGGTCAATGGGGGTGATGCAGCCAATCCATTCACCCTTATCAACCCAAATTATCCCTCCTACCTTCCCCTCCAGTATGTTCTTCTCTTCCCTTATGAAGAACCTGGTTGGAACTGGGGAAGGACCCTAGAGAGTGCTCAAGGCAATGGCCAGGACCGAAGCATGAACCAGCGCGCTTTCTATAGGTTTCGGCTGCATACCAGGCTCGAGGAGCCTGCCACCCTCTTCCTTGCGCAGAGGTTGTTCCAACAGTTTGTTGTAGACGCCTGGCTGTCTGCGATCAAAACAAACCGGGTTGGCTACGCACCCACCAGAGGGAACTCTGTGCCGAAGTCTACCATGGGCTGGCGGATGTTCTGGAAGCTGGGGACGGTGATCTTGCGCAGGTGGGAAGGAGGGTGATTCTACCGTCAAGTTATGTGGGAGGGGATAGGTTCATGCAACAGCTGTACCAGGACACCATAGCGATTGTGCACCGCTTTGGCAAACCTTCGCTGTTCATAACCTTCACCGCAAACCCAAATTGGGTGGAGATTGAGCGCGAGCTGCTACCATTTCAAACCGCGTGGACCGGCCGGACCTGGTAGCTCGCGTCTTCAATCTCAAGGTACGAGATTTTCTAGACCAGATCAGGCACAAGGAGATCTTTGGTACTTAGCTTGGTTGGGTCTGGACTATCGAGTACCAGAAGCGGGGACTCCCACATCTACACCTCCTGGTGTTCCTCAAGACGGACCACCAGTTCCTGACTGCCCCCAATATCGATGGGTTCATCAGCGCAGAACTTCCCTGTAGCGATGACGATCGCAGTCAGGAACTGAGAGATATCATTAGAACGACAATGGTACACTCTCACTGTCCTGGTGGGAATGGTCAGGGAGCCTGCATGTAGGGCCTCGATCCACTCACCACCCTGACCTGCCCCAAGGGCTATCCACGTCCCTTGCAAGAGGAGACAATCATCACCGCGGATAGTAAATCCCACCTATCGGAGGAGGGATACAGGGCAGTCGTTTACAGTGGCGGTTCGGAGGAGGTGAGCTGATGTTATGGCTGTCATCGACAATCGAAGGGTGGTACCATACAGTCCATACTTGGCTCTCCGCTACAAGGCACACATCAATGTGGAGATGTGCGGGTCTATCAAAGCTGTGAAATATATTCACAAGTACATACACAAGGTTGGGGATCGCGCTACTGCTGTGCTCGAAAGCGACAACGACGAGATCAAACGGTATCTCCATGGACGCTACATTGGTCCAACGGAGGCGGTATGGCGCTTGTTCGAATTCAAAACCTACAACGAGTTGCCTACCGTGCAGCACCTCGCCCTACACCTTCCTGGACATCAGCTAGTCTACTTCTCGCAGGGTGCAGATCCAGAGGCCATACGTGAGGCTATGGATGGCAAGCTTACCACCCTCCTTGCATACTTCAAGTACAATGAAGAGGAGGATGAGGGAAGGCCGTATTTGTACCACGAATTCCCAGAGCACTATGTCTATACAGCCCGCGGGGGATGGAGGCCCTGGAGTCAGCGTTTTTCAATTGTTCGTATGTATGCAGCCAGCCCCCTGATGGGAGAACGCTACTACCTGCGGTTACTTCTGACTGTTGTGCAAGGGGCCAGAAGGTTTGAGGATCTGCGGACGGTAGATGGGGTTGTCCATCAAACCTTTAGCGGTGCCTGCAGGGCGCTGCGGCTACTGGAGGATGATGGAGAGTGGGTGGCAGTCTTCTGTGATGTTAGGGAGTTAATGACAGGTAGGGCATTGCGGCAACTATTTACCGTTTCCCTTCTACATACCACTGTCACGGACCCACCACATATTTGGGAGCTGTTCAAGGACCGTTTCTGTGATGACCGGCAGCGCCTGCTCGTGACAGGCAGGGTCATTGTGCCGGCTGGGGGAGAGGGTATGGGAGACATCCTGTATCTCGACTATGAGCTGCACCTTGTGGAACTGCTCCTCTGGGAGTATGGAAAGACTCTAGCAGATTATGAGCTCCCCCAGCTGGTGTTGGATTGGAGGGGGACAGTGAGAAGGGAATGGAGGAATGCAATGATTGGGGAGGAGATGGGGTATGACATGGAGCAGGAGAGGGATGCATGCAGTGCGATGTGCCAGCGGTTGAATGAGGATCAGGTGGCAAGTTTTGATGCCATTGTGGCTGTAGTGGAGAGCCACGAGCAGGACCCGCAGCGGCATCACCAGTCCAGCGCCCTCTTCCTTCATGGGCCCGCTGGTTCTGGCAAGACCTTCCTCTACAACTGTCTGTGCAGCCATTTCCGATCCCTTAGCAAGATAGTTCTGTGCGTCGCGTCCTCCGGGATAGCGGCACAGCTTCTGCGAGGGGGGAGGACCACACATTCAAGGTTCAAGATCCCGCTTTCGAAGGACATGCATGCGGTATGCAACATTGCCCAAAACTCGCAACATGCGGAGTTGATCCGCCAAACAGCCCTGATCATTTGGGATGAGTGTCCGATGCAGGACAAGTTCTGTTTCGAGGCAGTCAATCGCACCTTGAATGACATCTGCAATGCCGGTAACCAGGCGGTATTGGGTGGAATACCTACAGTACTGGGCGGTGACTTTGCCCAGACCTTGCCTGTGATACGCCGGGGTACTAGGCAGGCCACTGTGCTTGCCTGCATCCAACATGGCTGGATTTGGGCCCGCTTGAGCATCCTCAAACTCAAGACAATTATGCGAGTCACTGCCAGTGATACCAATAGGATCTTCCTCACCTTCCTCAAGGATCTAGTTACCGAACCTACCCTGCGTGGCAGTATTCAATTGCCAGCGTGGATCCGCCGCGTCTCTACAGTTGATCAGCTCTGTGATCAATGGTATCCACAAACATTGTTGAATGAAGCAGTTACCAATCACCAAGCTCTTGTTGGTCGTGCGATCCTCGCCTTCCGCAATGATACGGTGTCTGATTTCAATGATGTTCTGTTGGAGAGAATGCCTGGCGTGGAGAGACGCTATGATACTGCCAACCATGTCGAAGTTACTGAGAATGCTGGTGCCGCTGAGCCCTATGCTATAGAATATCTGCAGAGTATAAACCTCGCATCTATTCCGCCTTCTAGCCTGCGACTCAAGATTGGAGCCCCAGTTATTCTACTGCAGAAATCTGAGTCCCATGGAGGGTTTATGCAATGGCACTAGGATGAGGGTTGTGGGGATCAGCCGTAAATGTTTACAGGTTGCGATTCTTGGTGGAAAGTTTGATGGCAAGATATGCCTCCTTCCGCGGATCAAGCTTACCACTACAGAAGAGGATCTCCCCTTCATCCTGCAGCGTTCTCAGTTTCCTGTCCGTCTATGCTTTGCCATGACTGTGAACAAGTCTCAGGGTCAGTCCCTTGAGCAGGTTGGTGTAGATTTACGCACCCCTGCCTTCAGTCATGGGCAACTCTATGTGGCCTTGTCAAGGGTCTCATACCTGGATGGACTGACGCTCCTACCTTCTGAGCTAGCCCCTACCCATACGGATAACATAGTTTATCCCGAAGTCCTTCTTTGACCTTCCTCTGGTACGTCTCTTACTTGTTTGGTATATCCTACTTGCCTTCTTTGCTAACTACTACTTGAAGTATCTGGTAATATGGAGGGGGTCACAATCCAGGCACTGCTAAGAGTAACGTCACTGGATGGATTGATACTCTCCCATCCAGTCATACTCAAACAGTAAGAGAGAGTACAGTTTACCTGAGGCACTCGTATGAGTGTACTGATGGCCTACCTCGCCATTTGGAACGTCAGTCCTGGTTGAGCTTTATATTATGATTATAATATTTACACTTGATCATAGTGCTGTTTCCAGTACAGTTCGCTGTTAATGGAACATTTATTAGTTTGATTTATTATTATTAGTATTTCGTATTATAAAATCTTGTTTCAATAGGTAAATTAAACCAAATAAGACTAAGAGTATAATAAACAAACAATCAACGGAGGGAACATAACATCCTCCGTCTCCTCTACACACCCGGCGATTGAAATCTCAACACCACGAGAAATCATCACCACTTTCGTTTCGACTCATCCTCACCCTTTGGCCATGCCAGTTGGTGGGTATTTGTCTTAATGATTCCCTCCTCTCCGTGCTCCTTAGGGTCTACCCCTTTGAGTCTCCTCTCTCCCCTTCTGCCATCTTTACTGATGGTTC
>QFET01000712.1:0-10235 GCA_003316355.1 Tuber calosporum | reverse complement strand
TGGTAGGACTTAGCCGCAACTGCTTGCAGGTTGCTATTCTGGGTGGAAAGTTTGATAGTACAATGCGCTTACTTCCACGTATTAAGCTTACAACTACAGACCAGGATCTTCCATTCATCTTGGAACGTACCCAGTTTCCAGTCCGTTCATGCTTTGCCATGACTGTTAACAAGTCACAGGGTCAGTCCCTATACAAGGTTGGTGTTGATCTACGGACCAATGCCTTTACTCACGGGCAGCTTTATGTGGCTTTATCATGAGTTACATCACTTGATGGACTAACCCTTTTACCCTCCGAGTTGACTCCAACCCATACCGACAATGTTGTCTATCCTGAAGTCCTCCTATAATTCCCTTCTTGTAAGTTCTTCCCCCATTTTCTTACATCTCTCTTTCTGCTTTGCTTTCTTACTAATCTTTCAGATTTGCAGTTTACAATTCCAGAGACAACTGCCAACTTCACCCTCTCTCTTCTGCTTTCTTTTCTCTTCTTTTGGCACTGGTTAGTTGCTCTTCTTAGCAGAATACTTTCTTATGTCTAACATACTTACCCTCTAGAGATTGTTCTCCTGAATGTAGTTGTTACCCTGGATATATCTGAATGGTATGTAATCCTAAGTCTTTGCTCCTTTACTACATTTTGCATCCCTGCTAACCTCCATCTCTACTGGATAAGATATGTCTATTCCTGCTGGATGCTGGCAATCATATTTGTATTTTCTGATGTTTTGTAATTAGTTAATAATTGTTACAAGTAGAGGTTTTACCTGCAACTCTTCTATCAATATAAAATGTGTCATGATGGATTAGGCTTCTATAATTTTCAATTTCTTGTAATATCTTTCAATTGCACAAACTAAAATATTGCCAGACAAAATACGCCCTCAAGGTTTTGAGGGGGGCTGCTAGTGTCCTGCTACTTGAAAGTCATATAACCCTGTAACTATAGGTATTTGAGCCTATATCAATTAAAACCAGACTTCCGATCGTCTACTACCTGATATTTATTTATACTCTGCCACCTAGATAAATACCGAATGTTAAAATACCGTGTATCACAAAATATTTTTGAACAACTAAATACCGCAGTCGTATATTTTATCATATATCAAAAATTGGAAAATGGAAAAAATCCGCTTTTTATCTTATCAAATATTATCTCTCTCCTTTTTATGTACTTATTGGAACAAAAATCATTAACTAAATATTACTTGGTTGTGGAGGTATTTCTTATTGAAGATTTTTATTTATAGTGCAACATAGTTGTCCTTTACCCTTGCATAAATATTATAACTATCACAGCTTTCATACCAATTGGAATAACTGCTGGGAATTACTTCTAGAATCACTAAACCCATCACTAAACTATTATTCTTATCTCTATGTGATCCTGCTGTCTTTTACTTTCTGTTGACACTCTCTCCAGATATTTAACTTTCACTCCTAATTCTTCATAGTTTCTCTATTCTTCCTTGCATATAATTATATATCTATTCCATCAAAACCTATTTTGCAACTTAATTTACTAAAAATAAGAAAAGTAGATCTGATACTATCATTTAATACCACTGCTAGAATGTCTTTGGTGTAAGACTTATCAGAAAGGTTGATGTATTATCTTGACTATATAGTTTCTGATGGTTATTTAAGCTTTAATAATAGTAAATCAGAATGTCAAACTCAAGATAAAGTGACGAGGATACATTTGGTTAGTGAGCAATACTTATGAACCTCTTTAATGATTAATATAAATTATGCAGATCTGTTTAGATTGCTAATACCAATCCATTTCTGAAACGAAAGATTTCAATATTGATATCTATGAGGATTGTGACAAGGGGCAAAGTTATGATCTCAGTTCAAACCAACACAAATGCCATGCAGACCAGGTTTGAAAGATAGACGATATTTGTTGCAAGTTTAATTGTGGCAAAAATGCTTTGTTTGCTGAATGGTGTACCTGGACGAGTGATAATTGTACTAGGTCAATTAAGCAGAGAAAGCTGGTAGCAGGTTATTTCATGGCAAGTACAATGGTACCATTAAAGCCTTGCAGAATGAGTAAATACACAAAGGGTTCATTCATTGAGATGGCGAATGGAGCAATAGACGCTACACAATATATATCACGCAATCACTACACAATGATATTTGTTTGACCTGTATGCAGTACTCTCTTTCGCGGATACTGGATACAGGGAAAATCACAACTTTGTACGATAATAGCACAGGTCAAATCTTGGAGGGTGTACGTTCTCCACTTCATAGCAATACTAGAAAACCAACTCATCATACCTTGTCCAATGGTATAGTGTCACTTATAGTGTAGTTTAATATTTACAAGAAGCTAATACTTTACTATGATTTGAGACCTAAAAAAGAATGGATAGTTTTTGATCGAAACTAGAGTCTGATTCCGAAGAGCTGGTAGCAACACTACCCTATAAATGACAAACGCCAAAGAGTATCCTTATTACAATAGTTGAACTTGTGAATCAAACTCTGTTGCCCTTATTTTTCTGACACCGGATTCTCTATTCCCAGTTACTTTTGGACTACCTAGGAACCACTTTATCCCTTGCCAACTTTGTTCCATATTAGAAAGGAAGGGAGAACATCAAGAAGAATGCATATCTGAACACCTGTAACAGGCATTTCTGATAGTGGTACAATCTTGAAAGGGCAGCTCAAGGCTCTTGAAGGAAAAAACATTGAAAGCAGTGCAGTGGTAGGAGATAAGGTCTTAACAGAAAGTGAAAAATAACTTGGTTGAACATCGCAGAGAGTACGGAGAGTGTGAGAGCTTTTAAGAACTTACAATATTATAAGCTACGAGATATCAGGATGATAGAAGAGATTATTCCTTTTGATTTCCAGCAAGTAATTGAAATCCTGAAATGACCACTACAACCTAGTCAGTGGTACCTTTTGTCATCATTTAAGTTGTATTTCTTTGAAATCATTAAAGAGAACCGATCTCATACCAAGCATTACCACTTCCTATATTCTGAAGCTCAGTAACCTAAGGTATCAAACTAGGTTGTTTTACTAGTTTATTGCTATTTAACTACTGGAGGAAGAATGTGACCCCATATTCATGTATGAGCTGATAATTGAGGTAGTCAGAACAAAAATAAGACTATGACTATCTATTTGTGTTAGCTAGTCCAGGGAGGTTGAACTTAAAGTGTAGAACTTTGCTTGGAAGTCAAAGGTAATGTGCAGAACTCAGTTGATCAATGCTTTAGTACAGGCAAATATAAAGCATCTCCCTTAGATATCTGTACTCCCTGGAATTATAGCCATGCAATTGCAGTATGGTCTGGAAATGATAGTATTGAACCAGTTTACCTCAATGAAGACGTTACTGATGAGGGTATCTTCCGTAATGGGGAGAATACACTCAATCACCATCTGAAGGCAGTAATAGGAATTCAACCCTTTTACGACTTCCTCTTTCTAAAAGAATTCCCAGAACCGGTTTTAACAAAAGGAGTGCCCTAAGAGGAAAGGAAACGATTTGATCTCAAGAAGGCAGGAATCGCTCCTGACCAGATCTGCAGTGCATTCCACAAAACACACCTGGTTATGTAGTTAAAACAGGTAAAGCAATATGAACAGTTGTTCAAATAAAGTCGATTCTTCTCCTAGGATGTGAAATCAACTAGGCTCTTTACGAAGCATAGTGAAATCACAATTTGAGTAAACGGAGTTGACAAAGGATGCTAGAGTTAAACTAGCAATTGCACAGGCAAAACTCAAAGAGCAGTCAAGGTATAAGGAGAGTTCAGAAGGTATAAGGGAAATGGAAAAGCCTACCAAGGCTATGGAGGAGGAGGGGATATGTCCTTCAATGAATGCTAGAGTTGGAAAGGCAGTTTTGAGTCCTGAAGGAACTGATTTAAATAATATACCTATAAGACATGGTAGGCCACAAGGAGCTAAAAACAAAAGGGCCTGACAAACAATGTAACTAAGAGGCTTATCATAAAGTTTAATTCATAAATAATTTGATTTAATAGGGTATTACTTTTAAAGCTTGTGCAATATTATTAAAGTTATTCTTGCTACTTTGGTTATTGAATATAGGAAGTCTAAATATTTGTGCTGTTATAATGCAAAAGCATTTTGGTGTGGTAAGTTAGGTTGTAACACATTTTCCCGCTGATAACAAAAACGACCCAGAGTTAGACTTTTAATTAGTACAGGCTCATTTTTAGCTTTTTATTTTCACAAATTTAAGGGTGATTCTTTTTGTAAATTAATCCTTCCGTAACTGCCCTGTAACTAGGGAATTATTTTCCTTCATTTTATGATTTTTCTAATTATTGTTGAGTTATTGACAAATATGATAATTCTTACCAGTTTCCTTGATTGTCTTTAGTAGTGCGAGGTCATATTTCCTTATATCAACCTTAGATATAATTACATTAGACATCTTTCCGATTTTCTTCAGAGGCTTTCTTTGCTCATTGGTCTTTTCATGAACCTCATGTTCCACTTCTTCGACTAGCGGATAGGTAATCAATACATTTGTCTCTTGGATAGGGGATCGTCAGGGCCAAAGGTCTGTATTTCCGAATGCACATTTCCTATTTGTGTACTTTCAAATCTATTGACTACTATTGCCTATGATATATTCATATATGAATCATCATTTGCGCTATCCGGCCCCTTCGGCAGACATGGCAATCTAGCTTGCCATGGTTCATTATGATACTCTTAATTCTTCCAGTGTGATGAGCATCAATTACACCTTCCCCTATGCTGATCGCATGATTAGCTGACAATATTTACTGTAGGGCCAATAGAGCCTAGGTTCTTGGCAGTAATCCAACTGCAATTCTAGTTAGTCCGAAGAGTTGGTCCAGGGCAGAGATTAGGAAGTCCTTTAGTAGTAAAAGGCAGGGTCCTACTGCGCGTCGGGAACCTTTTAGGAGCATTTTTGCTGCTGGGGCAAGCAATATCGTTATAAGTGAGTTTGTTGTCTGATCAACTGTATCATGCATTTCTTCCAAAAACTCTGGTTTGTTCAAGTATACCAGGTTCATTTGAAATTACGGTTGTTGGAGAATTGACTGTTGGCTAACATGGATGGTGGGGTTATTTCCCATGGTGCAGTTATTACCCATTGAAATTTGTAAAAGTACATCGAACATCATATTTGCAAATCAACGCTACAATGCCAAAATCCATCAACCAAGAGCGGAAACGATATGAGGAGCATGAGCAGAAGCTCCTCCATGCTATTGAGGTCATAAAATCAAACTCCAATACGAAAATAAGTCACATTGCACTCAATTATGGGATAAATCGGAAAACCTTGTACAATCGACTTAATGGCATGTCAAAAGCTGCGCGCGAAGCTCATGTGGAGCAAATGACGCTCACCCCTGAAGAGGAGATCAGTGTTTTAGAATGGGTCAAAAAACGAGATGCTATAGGCTTTCCCCCCGAGTACAAAGAACTACTCCGCATGGTAGTTAATCAGCACAATTCCAACCATCCAGAAAATCCTACCCTTTCCAGCTTAGGAGACCATTATGTGACTCGGTTTCTAGCCAGACATCAAGAAGTGGCTACGATGGTCTCCAAGGCTATGGACAGAGTCCGAATTCTAGCTCAGAATCCGGAGACGCTTGAGGATTTCTTCCCAAGATTGCAGGAGTGCCTCTCTAGTCACAAAATTGATCCTGCAGACTTCTGGAACTTTAATGAGAAGGGTTTCCAAATGGGAAAGGGTAGTCACGCTAATGAACTAGTAATCTGGTGTGTTCATGTTAAAAACCCAGGAAAACAGATCTAGCAAGGGAACCGGGAGTGGGTTACCTTGATAGAAGTGGTTTCAGCACTAGGAAAGGTGCTACCTGGATTTTATATATATGCGGGCAAGGCCCACTATGCTGGATGGCATACGAAATCTGGTATCGATAGTCGAACATCCTTTACCTTTACTGATAATGGCTGGACTCGCGATTACGTCAGTTTAATGGGGTTGAAAGTGCACTTTGATGTTTGGGCACCTCCATCAAAACCAGTAAACACATGGCTTCTACTTTGTGATAACTACTCCTCCCATATCACCTATGAGTTCCTTGAGTTTTGTTTAGAAAAAAAGATTGTCTTATTCTTCTATCCTGCTCATGCACCTCATATTTTCAACCCCTCGACGTGCGGATATTTGGACCATTAGCTCGGTACTGTGCCTAAGAAGTCGATACCTGGACTGCGATCTAGCCCCTACATTCATCCTTGCTTAATGGTGACTTTATTCGTCTTTGTGAGAGAGCAAGGAAGAAAGCATTTACTGAGTCTACTATTCGTTCTGCTTGGTCCGCCTGTAGAATACATACCCTCAATAAAGTGTGTGTTCGTACAGACCGGCGAGTAACTGCCTGTCTCCGAAAGCCATCTAATACCAGCCTAATCTCGCCCCACACCCTACACCTGAATCTCCAAGGTCCACCAATGACTGAAGCAAAATGAATCCGCAATACACTGTCCTCCACCCTCGACGAAGCACTCCTACAAATCAAAGCACTACAAAATGCAGTCACGAAAGCTGAAGCTGATGCCTGCATTGCCCAAGAAGAGCTACGACAATTTCGCGAAGGAGAAAGGCCTGCTAAAAAGAGCAGAAAGGTTCTTTCTCATGCACGGTATATTACTTAAGAAGATTTAACGGAAGCTAGACATGGAGTAGAGGATCCACTACTGAAGTAGGGTGGAAAAGCAGCAAAGAAAACAGTAGCACGAAAAAGAAAGGTAGCAGAGGTGGTACATGAAACTAGTGAATTAGAGTTGGAGGTGGATTTGGCAGTTATGCTTTCAAGTTCTGATGTGGAACAAGATTTTCATAAGTTGTTTTCTAAGGTGGAGGAATGCGACTATTGTCCGTCTGAAAATGATGTTTTCGACTATCCGTCCCAGTCTGCAAATCAGCCAGGCTCTGCACCTGTACATGTGGCTTCTCCTCGTGAGGAGAGTCTAGGAGATTGTATTGTTTCTTTAAGAAGGTCTAGCCGCAATCAACCTTACCGATATTAAAGGTATCAAGAGTTCATTGCTCTATAACTACTTTATTTTTTTCTAAAAGTCTGTTTTATTTTTCCAGTTATAGAATTCAATTGGAAGCCTTTGTTACTATGAAATTACAGCTCTGCTACTACAAAACTGGTGTAATGATGTCAAAAGCTTGAGTTGCCTGTGAAAATATAAAGTGGAATAATAGGGGGTAATAACTGCACCATGGGTAATAACCCCACTATCCATGTTATGGGTAGCTCCTGCCTTAGGAAGGTACTCGAACCCTGGGCTTAAAGGGTTGTGCTTGCCAAATCACTTCCCTGGCCGACATACAATTTTGAAAGTGTAGTTCTCCAGTTGTTGTATCAAACATCTTTGCAGTGGATTTAGTACCTTAGTTTTTAAGAAATTTAACCGGTTGTGGTCATCTATATAAACTGTTACTGGGTTTTTAGTTCCAACTAGGTATTGCTTCGATACCTTGAAAGCTTCCCCAAGGGCCAGCAATTACTTATAATATATTTGGTAGTAGCGGCCAGCCAGCATGAACTTGGATCAATAGAATACGACAGGGTAGGGTTTCTTGTCTATTAATTACAAGAGGACACATCCCCTTTGAAACTCAATTGTGTGGGTTTCTACTACCTTTACTCTAGATGTATATAAAGGCTAGAGTATTAGGGCTGTAATTTATTTTTGCTTCTACTCCTCCCATGCTGTATTCTGTTCTGGTCCTATGGTAACTTTGCAGTGGTCACACTTCCACCTTTCTGTAATTAGTTTGCAGACATAGAAGAAATTTTTCATGAAATCGTGTCAAAAATAGGCAAAGACAAAGAAGATCTATGGTTATTTGATTTAGCTCAGAGGCTTCCAATTTTTAATTGATGCAACTTTTCTTTCGCTTATCGTTACTCTATTTGTTGCCATAATGTATGCTAGGAATGTAACCATATCTAGAAAGAAAGCAGACTTACTAGTTGATACAGAAAGATTATATCACGCTAACTGAGCTAGAACCTATTTTACTATCATGATATGTTTTTCCTCCTTATCAGAATGGATCAATATATAGTATAGGTACGCCATTACAACATGATCAAGAAATTCCCACCGAATATTATTCAACATTACATTAAACAAGGCTGAGGCGTTAACTAGTCTGAATAGCGGTAACTGGTATTAGTTAGAATTCTTAAGACTAACAAGGATAACTGGTATTAGTTAGAATTGTTGAGTCTAACAAGGATAACTGAAACCTACAAGGCTAGTAAGGGGTGAGTTTGTTTTATGATTGGTTTCAATTATCGTTTGATACTTAGTGTATTTGATGTTGGGTTTCAGGTATCAGGCTGATACGGAATATGTTTTATGTTTGTTTTATGTATCCGGATGATACATATTTTGTTTGCAGTATGGCTTCGGTGCATGAGGAATTTGTTTTATTGAAGGACTTTAGGAGCGGAGCTTGGTTATATCCGTTGATTGGAAATCAAATAGAAGGATATGGAAAGCTTTGGAAAAATTATATCATGTATTTAAGACTGCCCCTCAGGAGCTTAGACAGGGCAGACTACGAGTGACAGAGTTTTCAATGTACTTGGTTGAGCAATCATTTCTTCTCAGCTTACACCAAAAGACAGTAAGTAAGTCTAGGACTTAGCGAGACTGGTGAAATTTGAATCAAAGGCTGTTTAACAACTTATCAAGATCTCCGGTACTAATAATTACTAGAAGACCCAATAGTTTGGGATCTGAGTTACTATTGTTATACCATACCAAGACGCATTCCTCTTGGTGCCAGATACACCCTGGTAGGCATTACATATTTTTTTAACTTCAACAAGTAGTTGAGTTAGAGGCAGTCAGAGGTTAGGAATCCTCAAGCTTGCAAGCAGAGGCCCATGATCGGTGACGAGAGACTACAGACCAGGACAGGTAAGCAGAATCTGCGATAGGAACTTACAAAAAAGAAACACAGTCATAGCACCTAAGGCGAACAAACAACTGCATCTAGCTTCAAAGTAGATGAAGCAGGAAGACAGTGAGCGTGAGACCAAGCAAAGTGATAGCTAGCGGAATCGGTGAAAGAACTAGCCTCAGAGAAGGCAAGAACTAGGTGCTAGTTCCCAGGTATGCTAAAGGGATTGAAGGGGAAGCAAGCAGTAGCACCCAAGGACAATCCCAGTAGTTCAGACAGCGAAGAGAGCTCTGATAGCTCTAGTGCTTCTGACGATATGTCGAATCCAGGTGTTACACATATGGGAAATGGTACAAATTAGTTGATGTGATAGTATATAGAACCGGGAGGTTACTATATGACTACGACCCACCCTGGCAAGAAGTAGTGTCTATAGCAGAGCTGCTCAGCCTTGGTGAAAGATCTAGATTCTAATGTATGGAGGACTATGACTCTTGATAATCCGCATGCATATGCACTTGAGTGCATATATGCAGGAAAGACAGCCATCCAGACTGATCAACTGGTATTCCGTAAAGATGTTTGCAACTGGGCTACATGTACTTGGACTTAGTTCATTTGGCAAATGAATCGAAGGCTATTTACTGGTGGAGTGCTAGACACCCTCAGAATGCTAAATAGTTCGCGGGATCATTGGACCGTGCGGGGCAGACATTTTCAGGGTCAAACTGGGTTTCCACTTACAATGACTATATAACTCACCTGGATGCTAGACTTGACAAGATTCTGCTCAAAATGAGTGAGAATTCATGATTCTACACATAATCTTTTGAATTGACTGTTAAACCAGCCATAGCCTGAGGGTGCCAAGTATACCAAAAGTCTCCGAATTGTATAAAAACCATTCTAGGAATGTTTCAAATCGTTTCGTACAACCATGGTGCTCCTGCACTACCACGACATCAAATAAATCACACTTTCCGCTATAATAGCCCTTCAACCAGGCACCCCATGCATATACTTTGTATATATGAATCTCACAGAATTACAAGGAGACTATTCTGGGAAAGTTTCAAATCATTTCGTCAACCCCTCAGGGTACTTATTTTTTACACCCGCGTGTAAACTTTACTCTCCAGTCAAATAGCACACCAAATAGCCACCCCCAGCATACACTTTGTATATATGAATGTCTCAGAATTTCATATAGATTATACTGTAAAAGTTTTAAAACGTTTCGTCAACTTCTCAGGGTACTTATTTTTTACGCCCAAGTGTAAACTTAACT
>QFET01000709.1:0-11686 GCA_003316355.1 Tuber calosporum | reverse complement strand
TGTATTACATTCGTGCACATCTAGGAAGGAAGGAAGGAAGGAGAGAGAGGGGTACTGTACAGACACCATGCACCTCCTGCGAGCTAGAACTGCGCAATGGGGTAGATATCGTACGAATATGTGCAAGAGATCACAGAGGGGAGAAGCAGAGATGCAATCCACCCTACAGCTACAGCTCAAGGGGCCGGGTATACTTATGATACATCGAAGAATTGGGCTTAAACTCCTCACGGTCTGATGCTTCTCATAATCCCGTAGAAGATCGATCGTGGACTGGGTGAAAAATCGTACTTGCACACGGAGAGACAGAGAGAGGGACAGACTGGCACATAAGAGACAAGTCAATATTGACGACGAGCCATCAATAGCCAGACAGACGACCAGTCGGAGGCAACGCACAGGGCACCCGACCACGAAGTCGAGAGGGAACATGTCGGGAAGGGAGGAAGGGAGGCTGTATTGTGAAAAAGAGATTAAAAAAAGAAAAAAAAAGAAAAAAAAAAGGTAAGGGAGAGAAAAGCTACAGTACCGTATTGTATAGGCAAGAGTGTGAGGGTTTCTTTTTTTTTCCCTGCAATCGTAGGCAGGCAAACGCCGTCAATCCAAGAACAGAACGGCAAATAGCTTCAGGGCCTGGGAGTCTGCAAACAATACTGTAGCCTGCCGCTACAGAACGACTCGATGCGCTTCTTTTGTCTGTAGAGAATAAAATAAAATTGATGGGAATGCCCACAAACAAGCGCAACCTCACTTCGTTTCCATCTCCATCACCTCACCTCCTTACCCTGTCTTGTTTGCGCTTTGTTCATCGCACTGGGAACCACCTTGAAATAGAGGTCCGAAGCCAAAGGTTTCGAAAAAGGGAGCGAGTATCATAGAAAGAGGGAGGAGAGAAGGAAAGGGGAATGAATGAAGGGGAAGAGAGAGAGAGAGAGAGAGACCCCCCCCACCCCCCACATCCACACACCAAATTTACCACACACAGTCCACCGCACTCCTACCTACTCTCGCCTTGAACGGCCTCTGAACTGCCTGCTTACTTATGCTGCCCAATACACTACTAACCAACCTACTATTACCACAACCACCGCAGCCACCGCAACCACATAGAGTGCAGTAGAGTACGAGTACACCGCGCACACACCCTGCCGTACTCTTCTTGCCCTATCCATCATCCATTCAAAACTTACGCATTCACATACATACGATACTGGTATCCCACGATACAACTGCAACAACACCTTATACTCCTAGCCCCCCCCCTCCCCCCACTCACCATTTCCTAAACTTTCCCCTCCCCCTCTTCCTCCTTCTCCACCATTCATCGGCTTCAACGTTTTACCCATCACACGCACATCATATTCATCATCAGCCGCCATCATGGCCTCGGTCGCCGCCGCCGCCGCTACTGTTTCTTCTCCACCCCCTGCCTCCCCTCCAGCTGCCGCAAACGCTAAGACTAACACTGCCGCTTCCGCCTCCGCTGCTCTTAATGCTTCTGGCACTCCCACGCCTGTCACTACTGCTGCCACTGCCACTGCCACTGCCACTGCCATTTCCTCCGACTCGTCTCCACCACTCGAAAAGCCCCTTTCCACACCATCAAACCCCTCAAGAGACCTTCCAACTCCCAACGAGCCTCCTCCTCCTACTTCTTCACCCCTAGCCCAAACCACCATTTCCACAACTAGGCACCGGATACCCTCTTTCCCACCCCCTCAACCCTCCAGAATCTCCATCATGTCCACCCTGTCGGCAAAAGGCGAACCCTTCCACCCCCAATTCGTCTCCTCGCTGTCGTACACTTCCGTCCGCGACTTTGCCTATCCGGCGCTGCACCCACTGCACTACGGCCCCCCGCCCGCTACGTCCGGCTTATCCACGCCCGCGGGTTCCCAGCGCGGTTCTCAATATTTTGATCACGGTAGTAATCATGGAAACCAGGCTGGTACCTGGTTTGCAGGGGGTGGGGGCGGTTACCGGAGGTTATCTGATCCTGCACATCCTTCTTACGACTTTGGCGTAGGCGGGAATGCGGCGTGGGGTGAAAACTCACCCAGACAGCGATCGAATCATAATAATCATCAACCCCCGCCGCTAAATTTCTCCGACGGCCCGCCTTGGAGCGAAGATGAAGATTTGCAGAGCCCGGTTGTTGTGTCTAAGCACAGAAAACATAAATCTTCCGCGGCGCACTTGCAAACTAGTTCTCAACATTCTAGGGGTCAGAGCAAGAACGCCATCACACCTACTACGCTTCAACACTTTGCTGGGAATAGCCATGGCGCCGGCGGCAGTAGGTGTGGGTCCGAGAGAGGAATCGGCAATGGTGATGCCGGGTGCGGGGGTGAGGGCGAAGACTGGGATGGGGAACGCAGGTCAATTTTGGAGAACGGAATTTCGCCTGGAGGGGATTATTACACGGGCCGATTGGGGCGCCGGACGGATCTTGCTGGAGGAGAGCCTGGCGGGGAATTATATAATCATCCCGAGGGCGACGAATATGGACCTAGTAGCGCGCAGCAATATTATCAGAACCACCACCAGGGTGGTGGGTATGGCGAGGAAGGAAGAAGGCCGCTGGATGACCGAGATAGGGATGAAATTGACGATTTGGACGACGATGATGACGATCTTGAGGAGGAGGATAGCAGGTTTAGCCGGGATTATCAATTCACTATCGCGAGCCCTGACGAAGAGATGCATGGGAAGGCTGTTGCGTTATTCGACTTTATCAGGGAGAACGAGAATGAGCTTCCGTTGGTCGAGGGGCAGGTTGTGTGGGTTAGTTATCGGATTGGAGTGGGTTGGTTAGTAGCTGAGGATCCGAAGACTGGTAAGCTATGGCCAACCCTTGATTGGGTTCTTTGGGACTGGAACTGACATAAGTGGGGAAAATCAAAAATAGGCGAATCAGGCCTGGTCCCAGAAGAATATGTCCGCCTCCTCCGTGATCTGCAACCACTCTACACTCCGCACCCGGAACCAGGATCCCCACCAAATCACCACCACAGCCAAGAATCCCCCTTAATATTACCTGGCTCTCCCCAACCTCTGTCCCCTTCTCCCTCCTCTCCACAACAACCCCCCTCAGCCTCAGCAACCCCGGGAAACTCAACCTCAAACAATAGCGCCCTCAACCCCCCCATAATCTCAACATTCTCGACATCATCCCAAGACGTCCACCCATACCCGTACCAATTCCACTACCCAAATGACCACCCGCCGGCGCACATCAGAGCGAAGTCACCGCCGGACTTGTCTGGGGTAGAGACACCGACAACGGGCGATCATAAGGATCGGATTGCGCAGCTGCAGAGAGAGCAGGAGAGGGCAGTCTCGGAAGAGGCAGAGATGGGGGGTACACCAAGAGTGCGTACCGGGGTAGGATTAGGACTAGGGAAGAGTGGCGGAGAGGAGGTATTTTACGACGCTATGGAAAGGCAGCACGGCCAGCAGCAGCAAAATTCACTTGGGGGGTTGGATTTCCGAGAGGAAAGGAGGGGGCGGTAGTAAGTAAGTAACTAAGCAGGCCAGTAATTAGTTTCTTTCCCTTTTCTTTTTCCCCTTTCCTCTCCTCCTATAAAGTTTGCAGGTTTGTGTATCCTTTTCAAGCAAGCTCTCTGATCCTTTTTCCTATTTTTGCTTTTCGAAAACAAAGACGCTCAGGCTCCTGACGTTGGCTTTTATCGTTCATGTCTTTCCTATTATATTATATTCCATTCCACCCCATTCCCTTATCTTGACCTCTTCCTTCCTGCTTGGTATTTACTTTTCCGGCTATTCCCCCCTCTCTTTCACTTTTAGTCATCAAGTCGGGCACGGTTTTCTCCTTATTTCTTATTCCTTTTTTCATCCCTTTTCCCCCACCTTTTTTTTTTCCCCCGCTTTTTTCCGCCAACTCTTCTATGATATCCCCTTGTCTTGTTCGAGCGAACGGGCGATGCGGGGTTTGTGCATGCATTCTATTCTCCATTACACGTATCTACGATATTTCGATGGGTTGGGTGGGTGGTAGGGAGGGTTGGACTGGGTTGGATTGGGTAGGCGAATGAATAAATGAATACTATATCATACTGTAAGACGCCCTCCCTATCTTTGTATCATAGTATGATATGAACTAGAGGTAGAGAGGATGATGTAGCCCCCCCTCCTCTCCCAAATTCTATATCGGATTGTTGGGGAAAGATAGAGGGATGGCAGAGGTGGAATGAATGAAGGGGAAAGAGGTACGATATATTAGTAGAAAAAGACCCGGGGGGAGCACTAAACGCCTCCGTGCCTCGCATATGCGCTGCGCGACCGCGCCGGGAAGGTGGGAAATATATTACAAATCAGCATCACACACAACCAGCACCAAAAAAACCCTTCAAGTTTCTCCCAATACCCACACAAGCAAACAACCAAGCACTCTTCACAAAACATCACTCGTCAACATACCCTCCCCCCTCCTTCCCTTCCCTTCCCTCCCCTTCCCCGACAACGATAGGATAGGATAGAATATAAACAGCGAACCCACGACAACGGGGTCGAACATCAAAACGGCAGAATACAAACAACACATTTTTCCCACCCCCTTCCAGGACAAGCACCGTACGGCGATGCTGCACTCGACCCACCCACCCACGAGATGGGAGAGTCGTTGTGATTCCCTCACGTACCCTACACACGCAGACAGTCCAGTGTAGTGAGAAAGAGGTGGGGGAGAAAGATGGGGTAAATTGTAAAATTAGAGGTATCGTGAAGGAAATTTTAGTGGTGGTGGTGGTTTTGTTATGATGGTTTGTTCTGGACGAGTTGCTTACTGGTGCTGTGGGTAGGATTATGACCATGTCATGTGGTTAGGCTTTTCGGTTCGGTTCGGTGTACCGTACTGTAGGGGTGGTTTACTGGTGGTCTATCGTATGTGGCATGTTCGGGTGCCGTCACTGCTGCTGTACGGTACTTTGTGGAAATTTCCTGGAGGTGCCAAGGTATTGCTGACTACCGTGCTCGAGTGCAGTTGTGACAGATGCCCTGCGGGAGGGGTATGAGGAAGGTGGGTCATGTCCTTTTTATTGATAGTATGATTATTATTGTGGTTTTTTAGTGTGTGGTGTGGAGAGTTGCGCTTTCGTCTATCTGGATGGCTGGCTGCCTTTGCGGGTACCGTATCATTGAGGGGAGAGCGGTGGCTAGAGAATAGGGCGAACATCTCGAGTGATCACTAATGACTGGTGTGTATGTACGGGCCGAGTCATCCGAGGTAGATTACAGGTACGATATAGTATCATACATAGAGTCGCACAATCATCTATTTCAAAAACATGATCGATGTGGCGTGCTATGCCCCCCCCTAAATGCGAGCCGAATTGTTGTGAAAAGAAAGAGAAAGGGAGGGGGAACAAGGAAAAGGCTACATTATGCAGATTATCGCTCTGTATGGTATTGTGCTCGCTATGAATGTGAAGGCGAATGATGAGAATGGAGGAGATAATATGATGCACAAAATAGGATCACCAAAGAACGATAACGCCGGGGAGGGGACATGAGAAAGAAAAATAAAATAAAACAAAATAAAATAAAATAATGAAAAATAAAAACGACGAAAATAAAAACAAAAACAAAAAATAGACCATTTACCGATAGAGGTTTATGTGCAGGCAAGCGGTGAGAGGGAGGGCAAAAAAAAGAGGGGAAGAAAAGAATTGAATGTCCAACCTTGATTAAGCCTTCGCAAACCCCATCCTCCTGCTTATCTCCTTGATGCAAGCAGCCCTATTTTCAGAAGTTCTGCCCACAGCATCTTTATTCTCCTCAGCTCTTCTAACAAGGTATTTGACGCATTCCTGAGTGGTTCCCCAAACGGCATACTTGTAGACCTTAACCTCATCACCCGGTTGTTCAGAGAGAAGGCTCAAGGAGAGTTCATCTGCCATTCCCATGAGTTGGGCGTAGGTAAGTTCACCGACACCGCTATTCACTCCGAGCTGGCGTCTAAGGTTCAACGCCAGCTCGACAGATTCTCTGTTATGCGAGGCAACAACAAGGTCGGTCTTGCATGTTCCTTTGGAGAGATGGCGGGCTATAGGTGCATCATAGAAAGAAGATCTCTCCGGCTTTGAAGCCGGTGAGCCAGTCAACAACAATCTGATGGTGTCGTCATACGCACGGTCCGTGTCTTCCTTGGTATCATGGATCAGGTGACGAGGGTCGGTGTGCAGGTAAGCTCCACGGACAAGTTTCACTCCAAGTGTAAAGTTCTCCTCGTGAGCTATCTTGATGTGCCTGCAGAGGATTTCCGGGGAAGCCTTCAGATACCTGTAAAATTCCCCAAATTAGGAAAATAACAATAATAGCGATGATAAGAATCTGACGTCTGATAAGTGTTGTAAACCACTGCCTTGCCATCGGTATTGTACCGACGCATCAAGTTCTATTATTATTATTTTGATCAAGATTAGCCTGTGTTGCCTCTCACTCCCTGCCAGGAACAGGAATGTGGACGCGAGACTTCCTGACGAGAACATCTGGTTCCAGACCCGGAAGTCATCCGCCCAATTCCGCAGCAAACCGAGGCCTGACAAACCAGCTGAGGAAAAACATACCAAAGACCAATCATGCACACCGTCCTGCACGCTGGCCTGTTCTGCATCGATAAGGATTTGCACTCCCTTGGCCTTTGCATAATCGCAGATCGTCAGAAGCGCATCTCCGAGCTCGGGAAATTCAAAGCACGGCCTATGCTGGTTGAGTAGCGGAAGTGAAGAGAGCCCAGCACCAGAGTACTTGATGGCAACGTAATCCCCCGTCTCAACACATGCAATTGTCTACGGAAACGATATCGCTGTCTCAGAAAATGCTCAAAAGATCCAAAACCGCACAATCCGACTCACCATCAACGACCCATCCAACCACTTCTTGATCTGCTGCGATTGGCTATCTGAAGACTCTGCGGTTTCGGTAATTTCGGCTTCACGCGCGTATGAAAGAATCACTCCTGCGAGCCCAAGTGAACGAAGCTCGGAGATGGTAGCAGATATCTCGGCAGGGGTGGATCCGGCACAGAATTGAGACTATACTTTCTCAACTGCATTAGCAACAGACGAAGCTTCATGTTATGCGAGTTTTTGGGCGTACGTAGAAAGTCTTGTCAACTCCCCATTTCATCAAACCGCCCTTCCTCAAGCTGTTGAGGTTCATCATAATCAACTTGGTACCAAGCTTGTATAGTATGGGCGAAGCTGTGATTGAGTGAAGAAGAATTGCGCGGAGCAAGCTAGTGGTTGATAGACGAGCCAACGGGTAGCTGCTCGCGGTGATGAGAGGTGGAATCATGGAAGATCTCCCGGAAAGCTCGGGAGCTTCCTGTAGTGGTGGTGGTGAAGATGTAATAATATTGGAGCTCGGTGTTGAAATGGTAGACGCAAGTCTAATGACCCCTAGGGGTCTTGCAAGAGCAACGAGGGGCGCTGTACGGGTGAGTAGAAACATAAATGTCTGGCGACGGACCACAAATTTCTTTTCAGTGTTAACACAGCAGAAGGACCGTGTACAGTATATGGTGAGGTGAGTGGAAGGCCGAGGTCGGGACGGGGTTAGGGCGGAGGAGAGTAGATGAGGAGGAGGAGGAAGGGTACAAACGAAAAATCATGAGAAACAGGATGAACACCAGGTAATGATACGGCAGAAGAGAACTACTTAGAGCACCATATACTCGAGTATGATATCCCAGCGGATCAAAGATGTGGAGGCGGGGGAAGGACAAGAGGCTCACCAGACTTACCATATTGCCATCTGGATTAAAACAACTCACATGCATCATAGACCCTTTCCTGTTCTACCATGATAGGAGCTCTTTCTTCTTTCTTCTCCCTTTTGTTCCACGCGAACAAGTAAAGGTAGGCCACCTGATGACTTTCAGCAAAGAAGGAGTTAAAATGGCCGCAGATAACCGATATCAGAGGTTACACATAGTAACACTGCATCACGGAAGCCATGGACAGTAAAAGATGCATAAAGTCGCAAGTGCCGAGATCTCTCCCTTAATCCCGATTGTCTGATCTGCAACTGATAAGGATAAGATACGGTCACTTATGAGGCAGCTCGGATATCACGGTGTGAGGTCTCCTTACGCTGTCACCGCTTCTTTTATTATTTCTCTTTTGCTTTTTCCACAGTGGGTCTACGTAGCTACAGCCAATAAGACTCGCCACGGCTATAGATGATACCCGGAAAGAGGGATTGAAGGAATATATGGCCAAATATCTGTGCCTAAAAGTACATACCCAGAGATAAGGGTCGAATTGGGTAAGGAGGAAAGCTGGGATGATCGGTGAATATAGCTAGGTGGTAGTTAGAGAGCACATGTTGAGGAAATCAAGATCTCAAGCGAAGGTGTGTAATTATTGGGGGTTTTTGCTATCGTGTGTAGAAAGTAAGGAATAAAGGGAGGAAGAGAGAAACGATATTTCCCTATTACTGATGTTAAAGAAAGGTAATTGTGATTTTCTATTCAAAAAGAAATTAAATTTCAATATAAAATAAGTATAATAATATTATTATCATGCCCTTTTCGCATTTCAACACCTATATTATTATGACTGTTTTTATACGATATTATAATATTATCATTATCATCAGATTCTTTTCTCATATTATTATATTATTATAACAATGTCATTATCATATATATAACCTTATGATAAACCTTCAAAAGGGGAGTCCTAACACCCACTTTTATGACCTGAATAGTAAAGACTTGGCATCCAAAGTAACATAGCTGAGCCAAATAAGACTATTTTTTCAGCAGGTTAAGGTTTTGGTCCATACGGACCATACGGCACTTGCATTATTTTCTCTATGATTATATTTTGAAAATAATAATATATTACAATTGTACAATATTGTTGTATCATACATGTGGAATACGCCCAAATCAAAAGGGTTCACCACAATTCATACCGAAAAGTGATTTTTATGCTGACATGTCATATACTGAACCGGGAGTTGGACTTATTTGAGGATATATAATAACCGTCCGCTTCTAAAGTTTGTATGATTGCGCTGTCATGACCTGCTGGCTGTTGGGCCAGCATGTCGGGAACAGTGCATTCAAATGAAAAGAGCAGATAGAGATTAAATGTTGTACAACACAATTGCCAAGGGAGCAATAGTGTATTTCTTTCTTTATTTCATATTGTCAGAGGTTTTAATGTTTCCTTTGTATGTGTACAGGACCCCCCACTGTATAATGGGCAACCCCTCAGGGCCCCAGGTTACGAGTGTGTTTTTTTACCCTCACCCAAGGTACGGGTGTGTACCTATGTGGCACTGAGGACTTTGATTAGTGTTTCCTTTGTTGTAGTTTCAAAGGAATTTGATATTTTGTACTTGAGAATTTTTGGAAAGGAGGGACCTTTATTAGGCGACTGTCATTCCTTTGGCTTGATAAATACTTATAACAGGAACGACGGGGGACATACAGTACCACCAGAGCAACTGTTTATCGAAACGAACAAACTGACACTGGTGGTCGGTGATTTGAATATACACACGACCTTCACTAACCCGCTACGAACTATGGAATCAGGGGAACGTAGACGGGGCGAGCACTTTATGCGGCTGGCAGCGCAGAGGGGTTTCACGATTATGAATACACCTGGGGTCTACACGAGATTCCCGGACAATCCTACGTTACACCGACCCTCGGTTATCGATTACACGCTAGTCAATTCAGCTTTGGTAGCGAGAGTATCGAGATGGAGGGACCTATACCAACAGACAGGATCGGATCACATAGTCATACTCACAGAACTGGACTCGAAGGATTTACACCTGGCGACACCCTCTCCAGACTGGGACAAGATCAAATGGAGAGACGAGAAAGGGGTCCCAACCCCCAGGATAGAATCTTCCCTAAAAAGCTATGTCGATCACGAATACAAAAATCTGAATAACCCAGCTACGGCCGTTAAGACCTTCGAGGAGAACTTGTCAAGGTGGATACAGATGGTAAAAGGCTGGGCCCCAATGAAGAGGCCAACGAGGTGGTCAAAGGCGTGGTGGACGCCAGACATCACCGAGATGAGAAGGGTTTATACCTCTGCTGCCCGGCGTATTGAACGTGACGGGAGCGGGGTGAAGGAAAAGATTGAGACTAGGAAAGCATACCGGACCGCAATTATGAAGGCGAAGCGGAAATACTGGGATAAGTTCTTAGCCTCAGCAAAGAAGAACGACGTGTGGACGGCGCATCAGTTCACCAAGCAACGGATCCCGAACAGAGTACCTGGCAAAGATAGTAATACACCAGAAGACACTGCGGCAATTATCATGAGCCACTTTTCCCCGGAAATTCAGGACCCGATAGCGTCGAAACCCCCGTACCGTAGGGAACTTCGTTCGGCAGATAGGGTCACACCGGTTGAGGTATGGGAGGCCTTGGAGAAGTGTAGCAACAAGTCAGCCCCTGGGCTAGATCAGGTCCCATATGGGGTTTGGAAAAACATAAGTCGGCTTAACGAAAACGTACTGCCCTTGTTAGTGGATGACCTCCTAAGATGGGGGATTCACCCACCATGCCTAAAATGGTCAATAGGCGTAATCCTGCCAAAGCCGGGAAAGAGTGACTACAGGGAATGTTCGAGCTTCAGGGTTATTGCTCTAATGCAGACTTTCTCGAAAATTGTGGAACGAATAGTCAATCGACGCCTTATGACGATTGCTTATAAAACGGACATGTATTGCATCAATCAGACTGGTAGCCTGCCACAGAGGTCCACAGTAGATGCAGTATTATCGCTGAAACACTGGGTCAAGGTGAGTCAATTGGCCGGAAAGAAGGTCTCAACGGTCTTCCTGGATGTGAAAGGGGGTTTTGACAACGTTAACCATAAGAAGCTCATGGGGATCCTCGAAGGAAACCAGGAGGTCCCAACATACATAACCGATTGGATACGGAATTTCATCGCTTTCCGAAAAGTCAAACTGGCCTACCCGGGTAGCTCATGAACGGAATATAGAATCGATCGTGGGATCCCGCAAGGCTCCCCCCTGTCCCCGCTCCTCTTTGTGATATATGTTCGTTGTCTACACACGGCGGATAACCCAGAAGAGAGCTTTTCTACTTCATATGTGGACGACTTCCAGATTACGGTCGCGTCCAATTCATGGTACCGAAATTCGCGTTTGCTGGAGGGGGAGGTGGAAAGGATCAACAGTCGAGCAGAAGATCTGGACCTTTCCTTCAGTATCGCCAAGACAGAGCTGCTGCACTGGAGAACGCCGAGAGAGAGGCAAGAGGTCTCCGAGTGCCCGATAAGTTTTCAATCTCACGTTATACAGCCAGCCGGGCGAGTGGTAAAATGGCTGGGTTTTTGGTTAGGCGATAATGGAGAAACAACGACACATTTTACGAAAAGGCTGGCGCTTACACAAGCCGCTTTCTTTCGAATTCAAAGACTATCGATGCCGGGAAAAGGACTCTCACCCTACGGAGCGAGAAGATTGGCCAAGGGCATCCTATTGCCGACCATGCTATACGGGGCAGAGATCCTCACCCCAAGCATCAACATGATGAATAAGATGCAGACGTTTTGGAATGGTGTCCTCAGATGGATAACCAACGCCTTGTTCTCTACCAACCAGACGGCGTTGTCGGCAGAGGCGTGTTTAGCCCCAGTCCGACTCTACCTACTACAAGCGT
>QFET01000707.1:0-32732 GCA_003316355.1 Tuber calosporum | reverse complement strand
GTGTTGCCAAACACCTTGGAGAGGGCGGTGCGGAAGCGTGGGAGGGGGGCTGCCAGGGTAGGGGAGGCGGGGACAGGGGAGTTGAGGTTCACATAGCACCTCTCGTCGCAACCAAGGGCCCTGCGGACCCCGGGGAAGGTGCTACCCCTTTCCACAATGCGGTTGCCGATGTTAACAAGGCCGTTTTTGCAGCCTTGTACATGAACAATGGTGGAAAAGGTCGGGAGAACGGATTGTAGGGTGACTCCTTGGGGGGATCCGGGTGGAAGGAGTCCTGGAGAAGCTCTGGGGCCTCCCAGGGGCGATGGTGAGTGAGGGACGTGGGGGAGAGACATAGTAGAGTAGAAAACAAGGTGGTCTTATGGCCAGCGCCTTGTTTCCCAGAGGAATGAAGCTTTGTTTGTAGGGCCTGTGATTGGCTCCTACACCCAAAGTGGGAGGATCGTGAGTGAGGGGGTGGAGTAGCTTTTTAGAAGAAAAAATTGGTTATAGCGGAAAATTACGACACAAAGGGTGACGTGTTCGGAAAATGGGTGGGTGGGGTGAGATTCCGCGCTCGCTAAGCCGTATTTTTCGATTTCTTTCGCTCCGGAGGTGTGTGTGTGTGTGTGTGTGTGGTATGGCAAGCGATGTTAGTTAACCTGTGCTTAGTTAATTAGGAATATATTAGATCCAGAGTCTAATAACACTGGAATCTGAATCCGTTTTCCAATGGCTTAAATGGTTACTCTGTTATCGGGGAATAAATAACAAGGCGATAATGAAGCTACATATTGTATTCCTTTTGTTGAGGCCACTCTGGGCCAGTGTTGTTCTTTTCTGTGATATGTTTGTTCTGGTATCTAGGGTGTTTGTTACCATGCCTGCACCGTTTCCACTATTGAAGTCTCCTCAGACAAACTATTTTCTTTGTCTTTAGTGTACTGGGTAGCCCGCTACCAGCGCTCATAACCTCCTGCAGAAGGGTCCCTGACACCTGCCATTTGTCCTAGCACCTGCATTTGCCTAACTGGAGCAAAACTCTTATTATTAGGTGATAGTCAGCTTTCTTGTACTGAGGAGATTCTTTGCGCATCGCCTTGATTTCTACCTAAGTCTTTCTTGCCTCACCGGGCGACCAAGTTGGAATCCAGGTTCGGGACAGATTTACCCAGCTATATTTAGCCCATGTATTAGGTACCCACTGTTTCCAATTGTTTTCCAACTTCAATTTTCCTCATATTAGGAATGCTGTTATGTTTATTCAAATAATCTGTAGTCTAGCAGAGTAGTTTTTAATGTTCGTTCCTGGAAGGCTTCTCGGGATCCAAGCGAGACTCGACACCACTTGTCCATCTTAATAAGTACTTGGAAAACACTGGTCTTTCCACTCTTCCCGGGAGCTTTGGTATGGATATAGGGCTTGTAAGGACATTGATTTAATTGACTGACATCTGTACGGAGGTACTATATATACCAAATGTTTTCTACCACTCTCATCTTTATGAGTTAAAGGTTTCCAGAATTTATCCTTGGCAACTACGACCAGCCATCCAAGTTAATTGCTTCGTGCTCGCCTATTATTCTTAAGTTTGCATTCCTCCTTTAGGTCCTGATACCTTTTTATAATTCTCGGTTGTTATTCGGTTTCCCAAGGAGAAGTGGGGAACACAACCTATTATGTCCTTGCTGAGGTCGAACTCACGGTTTGATTTCAGTTTCGTTAAGGGATCCGTAACCGAGTACCCATTCGCCGTCACTGTCAGTGCCTGAGAACCTCTTTAGCCTTGATCCATATGATCCTGTAAACAAATTCTGGTTTAATTGACTTGATTCATCCTTGTTGCGTGTGTGGTTTGACAACATTGCGCCCTATTGTTGTCATGGGTATTGATATGTAGTTTTGAAAGTGCCCTGTCACTGTCCTAGAAATTATACCTGGGCCTACTACTTACAGAGTTTCAATGTATGGTTGGCCAATGTGCTACGTGTACATTAATTGGCCCTCTGTCACTCTACAATTTTGTCCTCAGGGATTCCTTAATGAGCTCCTGCCAATTTGAGTACTCAACTATTCCTTATAGGGGCTTTTTCCCTTTTTCCACTTGTTTCTTCAACTTGTAAGGACCATTTTCATCTTCCTTGCAAATTTTTTTTTGTTTTTTTTTTTTATTTAATTATATATATTCTCTGTTATCCTACAGGAACCTGCATGGAGCGCTAGCTATGACAAAACTGAAACCTTAATCTCAAACAAACAAACAAAAGAAATAACAAATCCTATCTGCCAATTGTAACGGTACCGTCACGGCTCCCACAATGGAGGCTGATCAAATAAGCAAAGAAATAACAAAATTCTAAACAAAGTAAGGAAATTCATAGCAACGTGAAAGAATACGTTGAGTAGAGGAGGCCAACCAAGCTGTCCCAGGGTGTGGGTTACCTAGCGGACGGCATGGAGGGGGGGAAGAGAGTAGCAGACTCTAGGATATACGCGCGAAGGGCCTTTAGAAGGTCTACCGAGGACCAGATGGGTGCGTCAGGGCCAAGACTACCAATCCTAGGGAGGTGGCGCAGGGGGATGGAGGCTTTTGCAGGACATTGGAGGATAGCGGCGACAATGGTCTCTTCCTTCTCCTAGCAGTAGGGGCAGAGGTGGAGGGGGTCAGGGTCGTCTCAGGATGTGTGGGCGGCCAGGTAGCTTTTAACAGACCGCATTTGGTGAATTCTACTAGCAGCGTATTTGTCCAGTCCCATGAAGAGGTGAGGGGACAGTCGCGGCTCCTAGCCGTAGTAAAGGGGAGGGGGAGCCTGGAGGGTCCAATCTTCAAGAAAGAATGCCTTCAGGCATTCTTGAGGAAAGAGTAACTCCTGGATATTGATTCTGAGGAGTATGTCTGCTGGAAGCAGGTGAGGAGAGGCCAGTGGGAAGTTCCCAACAGTGGGGATGATGGGAAGGAGGGAGTGATACAGAGCGTCGATGGGGAGGTGACGCCTGAGGTGGGATGGGGATATGTATCGATCCCATTTGAGAGGTATGTAGTGTTGCTTGAGGCCCTAAAGTGTGCGACGGGAGTCAAATCTTATACTGGTGTTATCAGAGATTGGGAAAGAGGTGAGCAGCCTGGCAGCAGCAGGGTTGATTAGAGGAGAGGAGCAGGAAAGGCAGAGGGCAGCCATGCGCCGCTTGTGTGGAAGTAGGGAGGAAATAGGAGCCAAGTAGACTTCGCAGTTGAGTACCGAGGTTGGGGTGCAGGAGAGGGGGTTGGTTACCCAACAAAGGACAGTGTTCCACAAAGTTGTCATTTAGTCGAGGGTGACTTTAGTGGGGGAGAACTGGTCTGGCCTATAGATGAGGATAGGGAGGACTAGGCCAGCCGCCAGCCTGCGTGCCATGTAAGGAGAAAGGCCTAATCCAGGGGGTGAAAGTTGTTTTTTGATTCAGAAGGCTGTTTGGGCGAAGGCAATCCTTTTGATGAAGTGGGTTGAGGTTCCTATGGTGGGTGTTAACCACTAGCCTAGCCAACGTATTGATGAAGAAGGGGGGAAGAGGGACACAGTGAGCCCAATCTGAGCGGAGGAGATAGGCGAGTGATCTTTGGGTGTCCGCCGGTGGAGGACATCAGCACAAGTCAGCTTTTTCCCCCAATCCCACATGAGGCATGTGAGGGATGGGGGGCCAAATTATAAAACTCAAGTTGTTGTATCTTGTATCCATGACCCCACAACTCCTGATAGCTCCGGCGTTAGGCAGTATTTTCTTTTTACCCACTATTTTTGTTGCCATCCGGCTTAGTCCGGACGTTGTCCATGCCTTTTAAGCTGTTGTACGGTCCAATCATGCTTTGACTCATCCACCCTAGTTTATCCGGCCCTACCTCCCTCCCCCTGGATTGTTACGTTATGGACACTTGCCCCACGACTCAATCATGCCTCCCTAAAGCCTAAATGCGCTCCCTCCAGCGTTGATTCACACATCCCTATTACGCTCACCTATACCCAAACCCTTTGTGCCTTTGAACGTTCCAAACTCACCTCCTCTTGTTGTCTTCTTGCTCCTCGCTACCCTCGCTTATTCCTCCCCTTCCCTTCACTATTACACCTAGACCTAATTCCACACCACCACTTCTCCTCGCGTATTCAATACTTACGTGGACGATTCTCGTCCCTTTCCTGCTGTCGCTCGTCTCTTCATCTATGAAGCTTGCTGTCGCGTCCATCCCTCCACTTCTCAACACTGCCCTATGACTGCCCGACCCACGGTATTATGATAACCCTATCCGGTTCATAAATTTCTTTCTTTATCGCAGCACCATTGCCTCGTCGCATTCCTGCACTCTCTCGCCGAACTGGTGCTTTCTTCATGGCTCTTAAGGGTATTTGCCCAGCTCTACGCGACCTTCACAGAGCTTTGGTTTTTCCAATTGGGTTGTAGTCTAACTTTAAGTAGTATATTATAAATCAATAAATATTTCCAATTATTTCTTTATTTTATTTTAATTGTACATTTATTCCGAATAGGACATTATTCGTCCTCAACCCACCCCGCCTCTAGAGCCTCAACCTCATCCCCATCTTCAGGATCTGAATTATTGTCCTCAACCTCGTCTTCCTCATCCCCTGAAATCTCCTACTCCATATATGCCGCGGCTTCCTTATCTTCAACTGGGGCGCGGGACTCCTGATCCTGAACAAACCCACTATCCCACAGCATCTTCTTGATGCGCCTTTTTGTGTCCTCCACGAGTTTCCTTCTCACCTCTGGGGGCAGCCCATGCCAGGTTGCACACTGTCGGAGATAAACATCTAGTTTTTCCCGCTGAGTACGATAACTATTTGAACGTCTTATTTGGACCTTCAAAGGTTATAACTAACTCAGTGATGTCAGAGCTGAGAAATCTGTGGGCTGTACAAATGATCCAGAACTCCAGGCCTACAAAGCATGATATGTACAGGACGTTGTAAGGCATATTAGGATGTCGTTGGTATAATGAAGAAACGTTTTATTGGACCGCCCACGCATTCTCCTACCCGGGTACCACTTATAAAACAATAGTTTTGCTATCTCCGGCACAGCAAACCTGAAACCACATTCCTGCCTTGGTAAGCCTTTTCGTGTCTCATTGGGGACGATCTGCGAACTACTGACCTCTTGTTTACTTGGATAGCATGTGAACCAGTCATTTTCCTGCAAATAGGTAACCCGGGCCTTTATTTCAGTCTGTGTTTTATGTGCGAAGTCATAAAGGTCCTCAAGCGTGTTTTTAGACTCTGAAACTAAGTGTGACCTGGCAGTAGACTGCCTCGATTTCAACTAAATGTATCTAATTAGCCGTTCCCTATCCCAAAGGGGACGTTCAGGGATATTCAAAAGACTTAAAGAGTCATTGCCGACTTCCCGATCTCCCTGTCTCTCCAACCCAACTTGGTAGCTGCCTTTACCCAATAGCCATTGGGAAGCGTATCGTTTTCGGCAGGCTTTACGAAGGGATTAACAAACCCGTGTCGTACCGTACCATTTTAGCTGCATTCTCAAAGATTATCCTCTCCTCCCCATGCAAGGTCTTCCTTTTTGATGATACGGTTACCAGGACCGCAATATCAGACGCCGGAAAGTCCAGATTAGCCATACGACGCTCCGAATGGGACGGCACTATTCCTTCCCCTACAGCATCAAAGGGTGAAAGGTGTGACGAATCTAATCTGAGATTGCCTGAATGCAATTATACTGCCTGCTGCTGTGACGAAAGCCCTTGTAAAGGGCCATTCAGAGCCGGTGATGGGGAATCCTCAGTGCTCTTCCTTATTAGCATCCAATTTTAAAAGTTATCATATTCACTCACAAATCTCAACCGGCTCCTTATCCTCCATGGCTGTTGCTCCACCAGTGGTTCTGCTGGACTTTTTTCGAGCCTTCAGGGACGAATGGGAACATCATCCTCGTCAACTTCCATATGCTCCTCTTCCTCAACAAATAAATTAACAGGTTGTTGTCTATCCCGTACTGGCATGCAACTCTCTACAAAGGATACAGAACATCTCGATGATGATGGCTGAGCTCGGGGGACTACTGGTACTAAATCAGGGGTAATATATATTGTTTCGGTTGAGCTCATTTTGGCCTCAGAACGGCAGAACTCACCTGTCCTTATATTTCCCCTCATAATTTTGTCTATATAAAATATTTAGAGTGCATGGAGGAATTGGATTGATGCGTGAAAGGTCTCCAAGTACTGAATGAACTCACAGCGTCCACCGGGGACGAAGGAGCTATATGCTAGAGCACAGAGATGGCTTTGGCCCTAGGTCCGTGTAAATCATTGGCATGTACCCAGTCCACGCTTTACCCATTTGGCCGCCGAACGTCTCAATTACTACGTACACGGATGGCTCCAGGCCGGATAGAGACTATCTATTCGGGATTGCTGGGACAGGATTTTATATGCCTGGGCACTTGGTTGAACGAGTATAACTTATGATTTCCAAAAGATTAAATTATACATACTAGGACGAGAATAAGAAGAAAGGGGACGTTTAGTGTTCAGAAAACCTTTATATCTCACCGGCTAAATTCCAAAAAAAAACTATTAAGAACTCTAAAATCTAGGACGTCAGGATAGGATCTTGAGAAGCTGTAAAACAGGGTAGACAGAATTAAGAAAATGATTCGCAGATAGAAGCAAAAAACAAAAAAAAGTTAAGAAAGCCTCATGAAACCAATGAAAACAAAGATGAAGGCTCCAATAAGACATAGCCCGGCTCAAACAAATAAGCTCTAGATAACGGTCACCAAATGGATGCAAGTTGGAGCAAAAGTAGGAAAGTCCATGAAACAAAAAAGACCCGGAGGCCCAAAGAAGACGTACCCTGACACAAACAAATAAGCTCCTGTAAACAAGCGCCGAAGAGATACAGGTTGGAGTGGCTGTAAAAAGGTTCATAGAACAAATGAACCGCAATCCGAAGGTCCAAAGAAGACGTAGCCAGGTACAAATTAGCCTTGGAGACCCTCCAAGTAGCCGATAGAAATCAAAACAAAACCAAAGAAACACAGTAAAATAAAGAAACCCAACCGAAAGCCCATGGAAACCTAGCGCGTCCTAAATACCCCATTCCCCGACTCCGTCTCCATGGCCCTCGCCATCGCCATCGCTATCGCCATCGCTATCGCAACCCCTGGTGGTGCCTCGCACCCAGGAGGTAGAACGCCCATAGGCAGACCCACATTTTGGACATCTTGTCAAGCGTAAAGGTTCATATAACCTGCTCCCAGCTTAACACGAGCGTGAGAGATGAGTTCACGGGAGTGCCCTTGGAACCTAATGACCTTGCCATCATTGCTCAGAATCCTCTTCTGCCAGCCAGCATGAGACCTGGGAAAGGCCTTTCTGCGCTTTGAGCGGCGCCCAACGTCCTCCTCAACATCAGAGTCGGAATCAGGCTCTGTGTAGAACTCAGAGACGTCGAATTGGCAAGGGTAGAGATAGCGCCGATTGCCCATATCAAGAGGTGTATTGGGAAGAACGGCGTCGCCACCGTCGGCAGGAACAGCAGGATCGCAGACGAGGAAGCAAGCAACTGTGAGGGAGGCGCACCGGGAGAGACGAAGCTAGGCATTAACTTTATCGTCGTCGCTTAATTCGATTTGGTCGGCAGCATCGGGGGTGACATTCATCCCTTAAATATCGCGAAGAATCCCAATGAACTGTCGGGGGTGCTCCTGATTATTCAGGTACCGACAGGCAGCTTCGCTGAGCTCTTGCAAAGTGTAGTACCGTAGGATTGCCAGCCAAGTCTTGTTTGGCATATTGCCACCGTGCACAACCCATGGCTGCTGGCGAGCCTGCCCAGCAACGGCACCTCACGTCTCAATAAATATTATGCGCACCGGTCTCTCTTCGTGATGAATTTCTAGGGGATGAGCAACGTCCCTTCCACCCCCCCATCCGGAAACAGAAGCACCGCCGGCGCCCTCATCCTCATTGGCATCCTCATCTTCGGAATTGAGTCTGGCATTCCTCTGAGACTCGGCTGCCTTCTTCAGCACGTCAATGATGAGGGTATCCAGGGCTACGTGGAATGCATGATATGGGGTGTTCTGGGGTGAATTGAATTTGGCTGGAAAGCCTTGAAGGGTAGTGTGGGCAACGACCTCAGTTCTGTGTTGACCCCAAAGGATATCGCCGGCCTGTCTATGGCTGGTGATACCGTTCTCCTGGACCTTCTCCAGATGAACGGCCGAAGGGCACGGTATCGCCTCCCAGCGACAGTGCCTCCAGCACCATTGAGATTGAGCTCAGTACGGAACTCGGCAGTAGTGGGACGTGGTATTTTAGCAACCATTCAGATTCTCCGTAAAAAGGAGCAAATAAGATGTACAGTGGACTAACCTTAATTAAAAAAGAATGTTCTTGGCGTCCAGAAGAGGATGGAAAATTGCACGAGATCTAGCGAAAAGTAAGCAGTAATTAATCTATCTTGGGACAGGTCCCGATAAGTCGCGCACAGGACTAACTTTAAGAAGATTCGCAGCCGAAAATGGGGAGCCACTAATCTATCTCGAGAATAGAGATTAGTTATTGTTTCCCATTAAGAAAAGCCGGAGAGTAGCCCATACGATCTGTGCACAGGAACAACAAGGCCTTCACCTGTCCCCGAAGGAATGGGTGAAGGCCAGGCTTCAAAGGTTTGTGTTTGTTTGTTCTAGGGGGATGAGGAAGGAAAGGAAAGAGCCAAGGGAGATGAATCAGGTAATAAACTTGCCTTTATGGGGTCGAAAACGGTTGTTTCTACCGTGACTGGACTTTTTGGGGGGACGAGCTAGGGTTTAAAAAAGATGCAAAGGATGACAAAGCTATACTAGAAAAGCTACCGGGAGAGGTTACTGACGGCTTCAACGGTAAGTGATTCTGCGCACAGCGATCAGTATACGGTAGCTAAAGAAATGCCTGAGAATGGCTCACTTTAGACATTAGGAACGATGTATGAGACTTACTATGGGTTGGCGTGAAGTGTGAGTGAGACTTTATGATCGCGCAAAAGAATTACCGTACCGGCAGTATAAGATGTTGTTAAATAGATAAAAGTCGCTGTTTAAGCCTCGAAAAGGACGTTTAGAGGCTGCTAGAGGATTTGGTGAATGAAGAAGAAGAAAGAGAAAGGGCAGGGTAGAGCGGGTCTATATAACATGGAAGAACATACTATTCAAGGTGTTTGTGGCTATATCAAGAGTTCTAGGGATTCTGACAAGTTTGAAAGAGACCGTTGAACGTCACATCTTGAAGGTTGGACGTTCTTCTGAGCCTGTACTAAATAGTACAGGCGTACGGTTACAATAAGGTTACAAAGTAAGCATGTACACTTGAAAGGTAAGTTGAACAAACATGAACAAGCTTTTCAAGAGAGGATAGAGGTACGGCGATGTGAATGGTGGGCTGGGGGCTACCCCTACTGTCTTGGTATAGGTTCGGATAAGGGAAATTCACGTATAGGCACTTGACATCATGTTTAGCATTTTCAAGGTCTCCAATGAGCCGAACAACATTCGGGATCTCAAAGATAAATTCTCTTTGTTTGTACTACGATAAATATAGAAAATCAAGGGGAGATGTTCTCAGGATAAAAAGCCCTGGGCCTAGTTCGGGTTAGGTTGTGGGGAGGGAGTTTAGGGCCGAAGAACGGGCAAGATCTGTGCCCTTATTACAATTTTGCTCAGGGTTAGGTGAGAAAAAACACAGCAGCGCCCACGGGCCATACCGTGTGTATCTAGATAGTTTTCGCCTTTTTTTTTCTCCCCCTGCTATATCTCTAACTCTAAGATCTAGTGGGACGATTTTCGTTCCATTGGTACCTTCTCGCGTACCATCTATCTCTAAAGTGCAGCTCTGGTCAAGAAACTAGCTATCCGATTGTCAACCGTGTTTAAGTACAATGTCAGACCAGTCCTGAAAGTATGTTTGGTTGGTTTGCATCTTCGTTGTCCTGTTTCCCATTAAAACTAATTTATTACAGAATGGTACAAGAGTCCCAGTGCCCGTACTGTAGGAAAAAATACAAGTCCAGTACATGGTATAGAAACCATATGGAAACCGCACATTTTGACTTGGTACAATCTTGGAGAACCCTCAAACACCCCATTTGCGACAAAGAAAGTCCAACTCTGATCACGCTACAGGTAGACTGTGACCAACCTTTCGATCCGATCAGTAACGAATTCACAGAAATTTAACTGAATATAGACGAAAATGAGCTCTATAGTGATGCAAACACCAGCGATTCGGACGTGGAAAGCGACAATTGTTCTGATACTGAGGGAACGGGCACCATGGGTTGGATTACCCATACCGATGAAACACACCTCTGCGGGGAGAACCATACGGGACGTTGTACAGCGAGAAAATTGTGAAGACGAGATGTGGCTACCATTCAGAACCAAGTCTAATTTTGAGCTTGCACGCTGGTTTATTGAAGCGAAGGTACCAAAGGATCATATCAACAGAAATTTCAATATCAACTTGGGGCCCAAAGACCATAATATTAAATCTAGCTATCGGCTTCTTGAGGCTGTTGATGAGTTGGAATCAGGTATGTGGAAGAAGAGCTGGAAAGAGGGGTTTGTATCGTTTAGCGAAGCTATACGTAAATCTACCCTCAGAACATCCAATATTAACCGTATATAGGAAATACCGACAGGGAACAACCCGGTAAAGCTGCCTCGATACAGAAATTCTTTGTCCGCAATTCTATTGATTGTGCTAGATTTCTACTTAGTTAAAGATGTTTTGCACAAGATTTAGTTTACGCCCCGGTCAAGGAATGGAATAGTGAAGAGCCACCACAGCGAGTTTATTCTAAAATGCCCATGGCGGATTGGTGGTGGAAAAAACTGGTAGGTTCAAATGCCACGTTCCACCCTGCATACACACCGCGTGTCAGAACTTAAAATTAACAGCCAACAAAGGATACATTGCCTGATGGAGCAAAGCTTGTACCGATCATATGAGCCTCAGATGTTACCTTTTTAACGAATTATCGTGAGATAAGAAAGCCTGGCCAATCTATATGACAATTGGGAATATCCTATCGAAAACGCGAAATAAGGCCTCGAAACATGCGACAGTCCTCTTGGCGCTTATGCCCGTCCCCCCAAGCTGCTGGGAGTAGAAGCACGAGATGCACAGCAAAGGCAGCTCAACAATGAGTTTCTTTGTGATTTAATAGAAGCAATATTTGCGCCAATGGTTGTGTTGGGAAACGCCGGAATTGAGGTTGAATGTACCGATGGAAAGTTCAGATTATGTTTTTCACGTCTCGTGGCTTGGATTGCAGATCACTTAGAAAATGTCACATTGCATAGTATTCAACAGAATCTGTGCGCTGTCTGTGAGGTACAACCTGAACAATTATGGTCCCATTTGAGACGCCCCGCGGCAAAACGAGATTATAGAAAATACGAAAATCTCTTCAACCGGTACTGCGATAACGACAAGCAAGCAGGGCAAATACTCCCAGATCATGGGCTCAAATTGCTGTCAAGGGCCTTTTGGGGTCTTCCGAACGTTCAACAATAAGATTTGCCCAAACCCGATATTCTTCACGTTGTTTACCTAGGAATATTCTACGCACACCTTATGAAATGGGTAATTGGATTTCTAAAGAAGTTCAAGTGGTGACAAACCTTGGATGCTATCTGGAACAGTTTGGCTGTTTATACCGGTTATTCTGCGCCCAACAAAGAATACACTCGGAACTCGCGGTGGACCTGAAAAGAGATGCGGAATCTGGTTAAACTATACTACCGTGTTTTGCAGCTTCGTTATGTCCTCCAAGTGCCGTAGAACGTCCCGTATTTACCAAAGCTTTGCCCTGTGTGCGATCGATTGTGGACTTTACCCTAATATCACAATATACAAGCTATACCAAGGAGATGATTCAATACCTCGAACAGTTCCTAAAAGCCTTTCACGATCAGAAAGATGTTTTTAAGGGGTACCGAAAAGATATGTCCACCACGAAAATGGTGCGAGAGGTGAGTACGAGGATTAGGGGTAAGAATAGCCAAGTACTTAATCAACACCACCTTTCCGGAGCCAGAGCAGCCAAAAGACGTCATATTGCGGACGAACAGCGTTGCGATTTAGATGAAATAGTCGCTGATATCTACCATAAGGATGTAGACTTTAACTTTGTTAAAATACACCTGCTGAGTCACTTTGTGTACCATGTACGGCGCTTTGGGAACATGCAAATATATTCTACAGAGTCGGGGGAGTCAAATCACAAAACAATACTCAAAGTGGGTTATCGGCTGTCCAATAAAAACGATTCGAGCCATCAAATCCTGAGAATGTATGCCAAGCTTGACAGCTTCAAAATTCATGAAATGAATGTTGAAGCAAGTTTACCACGTCCTATTGAGCACGAACAATGTGACAAGGAGGACAAGCGGTGGGTAGGATCCGTAACTAAGCAACCAATGGGTTTTACAGCAACGATCGGAACTGTTTCTCAATACAGTCAGACGTTGAAAAATCTCCCCCACCTTTTACTCGACTATTATCGACGGAAATCTTCTGTAAGTCTACAGCTTGATCTGAATACCGTCAAGTAGTTTCCCGTCGAGATATGTCGCCTATTACGCGTTCCGGTTGAGGACTTCCAGGACGCGCGAGAGGTTACATGGCACCATCTTCGGTGTACAGGAACTCAGCTTTGGAGGTCCACAGGTGGGACTAGAAACGATTGGGGCTGGGTGGATTCAGGTACTAAAAGTATTTATGGGGTGTTGAAAGGCTATTACCCAGCGCGCTTGGTATCAATAATGAAGGTTCGAGAGTTAACAACAGGTAATGTGGACAGACTGGTATTGGTTGATAGACTCTATGTTAAGAATTCGGAAGAGATAAGCGACAATACAGGACTTGTTACCGTCACTTTTGGGACAGCGAATGGGCCAAGTGGGACAGCGGAAATGGTAGTTGGCATCAAAAGGATAATGGGCATGGTGCATTTAGTACCAGAGGGTGCCGGAGTAGATAATAAACGCTGGTATGTAAATAATAGGATTGATTTAGAAACATTTAATAGCATATATTAAACAAAGTTAGATAAATACATTCGAAAGAACACAGAGCGGCGCAAATAAGATGTATAATGACATTTTCTAAGCGAGCAGGGATGAGAATAAAATAGTAAAGTTTAAGGGATTCATGGCTTCTCAAAGAAGACGATGGGGAGCGGATTGAGTACAGACTTCAGTCTGTGGCGCGAAAAAATTAATTACAAACGCGTACTATTGAAACAAGGAAGATTTATATGGGAACGACACAGGTGGGAAGAGAGCATATTATGGTTTGAGGAACGTCCCAAGGGGGACGGCTTTCATAACGGAGAAATCAGGGAGAAGGGCAAGTGACGAGTTATGATAGGGAGCGGAGACACGCAGAGGGTTATCCGGACTCAGACTGGGAAGAATGAGCTGCACAACGTCCAAAGTGGCGCGGCAATAAAAGCTAATAAAAAACGGTGGTCAGTTAGGAGAGATGGATTCCGATGTGAAGTAAGCTCAGGGCTACGGAGAAAAGACAGGGATGAATGATGTTGGGGGTCTGGAATGAGCAGTGGGGAGGCCCCAGAGTTTTCTGACAACGATAGAATTACGGGAGGGACTGGAAGGACAGGGGGAGCTGACATTATCAGCCTGTTAAGGGAGATATATAGGTAATACATGAGGGAGAATTTTTTTTGCTGATAGAGTTCAGTTTTAGGAACTGGGAAGGAGACCTCCAGCTTGGCGGCCCTCTGTGGGAGTAAAGAAAAAACCTGTTGAAGTACCTGAATGTTCCTTCTGTAAGAGACAGAGGAAACCGTAACAGAAATATCATCAACATAGGAAAAAATTACCCTTTGGGGTATGGGAAAATGTAAGCAAGAAACATATATCACAAATAAAAGTGGTGAGATAGGGGAGCCTTGCGGGGTCACAACAGAAACTGGTGAGAAGGTTGTTGGTGCCCATTGAAAGAGCAAGTGGCAATGTCGATCGGTGAGGTAGGATTGGCCCCAAGTGGTCATATATTTATGGATGACTCTGGAGCGGAGCAGATGAGTGAGTGAAGCAGCGGATATGTTATCGAAGCCCCCTTTGATGTCGAGGAAGAGGGAGGAGACTTTCTTGTTATGGTGTTGTCGGAAGTGAACCTCCTGAAGCAGGGCAGCACAGGCGTCAAATGTGCTGAGACCAGGGAGGGAGCCACATTGGTTAGGGTTGATGAGGCCAATTGACCTGGCCATGGGGGCGAGCCTGTAGGCCATTATCCTTTATAGGAGTTTGGAGACCGTTTCAAGGAGGAAAATAATGCGAAAGGAGGCAGGGGAGGAGTAGTCCGCTTTGCCTGGTTTGGGGAGTATGATACCATTCGCTCTTTTAAGGGGGAGTGGATGGTACCCAAGTAGGAGGTGGGTACCTAGAAGTTGTTGTAGGATAGCGGAGTTGATAGTGTATAGCCTTTTCCAGATCCCATATGGGACCTGATCAGGTCCTGGTGCTGAGGTGAGGGAGGATTTGCTGAGTGTGCCGGAGATTTCTTCATTGAGGAGGGGAGTGGCATCGGTGTTGTACTGTAGGAAGGAGGGAATAGGAAGAGATGATATGGGGGGAAAAAAAGTGATGGAGGAGAGAGGTGTTGATTACCATAGGAGTGGTGGCGTCAGGAAAGGAGGGGAACCTCTCAGGTTGACGACCGGTAGTGAGGCGCCCAGCTGTACACACTGCTTTGGTGTTGATGTTGGCTAGGAATTCCTTCCAATGTAGTAATTGAGCCAGTTTAATGGCTTTAAAATATGTGTTTCGATGTTGGCGGCAGAGTCAGAGTGTTTTTGACGAATGAGTTAGGCAGTGGGTCCTAGCTGTATGATGGAAGGCCTGTCTAAGGTGGGACAGTTCTTGGGTCCACCAGGGTTTGGCATAGACGGAGGGGCGCTTTGTGGGAGTGTGGGACTTGTGGAGGCAGGTGAGATAGCCGAGGTGCCTAGTAAACCACTCACCAATCAAGGTGTCGGTGGGGTATGTAGTGGGGGAGGTGATCTGATGTTCCTTGTAGAGAGGAGCAAGAGTATACCAGCTAGGCTTGGACCAGTCAGGGGAGAGGGGGGCAGTCCTAAGAAGCGGTGCTGTGAATGTGAGGTTAAGGGAAAGGTGATCTGAGCCAGTGGACGGGAGGTTAGAGTCCCAGCAATTGAAAAATGGGAGGAGGTGATTGTTCGCAAATGCGAGGTCAAGGACAGAAGGTCGTGTATTGATGTCGAAGGGGAATCGAGTATAAACCCCTGATGTGTTGAGAAGTTGGAAGCCAAGATCTGAACTGAGTTCGATATATGGTGAGTTTATACCAAATTCCTGGGAGGAAATCTGGCGTAGAGGGTTCGAGGAGGGGTGGTGAATGTTGAAATCGCCTACCACTAGTGTGGGAAATAACTGAGGTCTGAAGTCCTCCTCTGGGGCAACTGTGCGGGTCCTAGAGGAAGAGCCATTAGAAGAGTAGAGGTTGTATATCCTGAACCTTTCATGGTTAGTGTCAAACAACCCAGAGGGTGAGAAGATGTCAACTGCCTTTAAGTCAGGGTGGTTGAAGAAACAAGGAAGAAGGAAGTAGCTCTGAATCAGTGAAGTTAAGACATAGACAGCCACCTTGGGAGGGGTGCCAGGACTATGGGGATGGTAGAAGGCCTTGAATCCGGCAAAGTATGGTGGTTGGTTTCAGTAAACTGGGGGATCTTGGAGGAGTACCACTTGAGGAGTGGATGAAAGAGACCTGAAACTATTAAAAAGTGAGAGAAAAACACTCCAGCTTCCGAGGCAGTTGTGTGAATGAGGGAACATTGCTTCAGAGGAATGGTTGTGGGGGCTGATTAGTATCAGCTATGTGTGCTAGTATGATGCACACTTATTACTCAGAGGAGGGTGGGGGAGGAGGGGAGGAGGAATCAGCCCAGGGTGGGAGAGGGTTGACGACCCTGGGGCGGGGAGCTTGGACTGGTCCAGTGGGAGGGGGAGCACGTGTAGTGGTGAGGTTGATGATGGGTGCAGGGGGAGGAGCGGATGGGGCCTCAGGTGCGGCAGTGGGAATGATAATATCTTCCCTTGCATCTATAGTGTCAGGGAGAGGCAGAGGTAACTGGGGGCGTGAGCCAGAGGGGGTGGGTCTGGAGGGGCAGGTCCCATCAGTTACAGTGTGTGAACCACCATAGTTGGAGCAGTGCAAGGGACTGGTGGGACAGCAGGCTGCAACCGCTTTAAGGTAGCCACCCGGAGAGCAGGTGGGAGTGGGACAGCGGTGAGAGGATCTGGAATGAGCGTTAGGACAGAGGGGGCATGTTGAATGGGTTGCTTTGGAAGTAGGCGAGAGATGTCCATAGTTCCAGCACTTGCGGCACTGCATGAAGCGATTGGTAGAGTGTACTGTCTCCAACCCTCCTATGCGGGAGAAGAGACGGAGCGAAGTTCTAAATTTGATTGGCTCAGCAGGGGGCGCTGTGACTATAACAGAAGTTGACTTCTTGAGTCCACTCTTGTCAGGGTCGGGTTGCAGGAAGCGGGCTGAAAAGATAGTGACGTCAACTGCGTTGCACATGGACTCGAAGAGGCCAGTGCAATGGTCCCCTTGGTCTGGAGGAAGGTAGGCTAAGGGGAGGCCATGAATGGCAGGCTGTATCGCGTTGGGGGCAGGACTCAAAGGACTGAAGGGGTTGACACCAATAGGGAATGCCTGGTTGAGCTTAAGCGCTATTAGTTCATAGAAGGGGGAGTAGGCTGTGGCTTCAGAAAAAAGATTGGAGCCCAGAAGGGTGATTAACCCTCTGCAGTTCACTGATGCCATCAAAGCAAGGGGATGGGGGCAGTTGGCTTGCCTCAGGACTGAGGCGACTATGTCGGGAGCGGTGACAGCTATGGTGAGTGCATCTGTGTGGGGGAGGTGGAATGGTCGGGGGGAGAGGAAGCGTTGCTCTAGAGCAGGCAATAGGGTAGGGCCCTTCTGAGGTGGACTAACAGTATTGTACGCAGCGACTCGTGCTACAGTGGCTATTCCTTTCTCCTTATTCTTACCTTTCGCAATGGCTGGTTGATCAGCAGTGACGGCAGCAAAGGTAGCAGGAGTTTGTGCTTTGGAGTCCTCAGGGTCCTGGTCTACGGGGAGGAAAGTAGAGGGGTCATGGTATTTCCCCTCTATATAGGTTTGCGCCTCCCAAAAACGTTCGTGCTTGATAGCATATGCAGAAGGGTCACCATACCAGGTCTTGGTCATGGTGTCGTACCTGGGCATATCGAGGTCGAACTGATTCTGAGGGGGGGGTATTTGGGGTTGCTGGTAGTTTCGTGCTGGTGGTTTTAATATTGGTTAAAGGGAGGTGGTAAACTGGGGGAGGGGAGGGGCGTAGGGAGGTGACACCATTAACCCTGGCAGCGAAGTCTCTGACTGAGGCTACCAGGGTAGCCAAGGGAAGGGTGGACAGTGAGGGTGGCGAAGCGTCGTTGCGTGTGTTAGTAGCCACAAGGCGTTCGAGACAAGTACCAATCGTGCCAATCGCTGTGATCAGCTTCAAAAGGAGGGGGATGAGTACAGTCTCACCAACAGAAAGGTAACGGAGATCAAAATCCCAGAGGCAGGGGGAAGAGGTCCGGGTTTGGGTCAATAGAAGGGCAAAGCTCATATTAGAGCTGACTGAGCAGTGGAAGGTTGGTATCAAGGGACTGGGGGATGGAGAAGCAGATTACAAGGCCAGGCCATAAATTTATGCAGGTGGAGCAAGGGGGGCGGAACAGCTAGGGCGGCCACCATACTAGTTGCCACGCTCTGAGGTACGGGATTGGTCCCTGTATGCACTGCCTGTGTTGTGAGCCATCCCTGGTAAGGGCTGGTTCAGGGAAAGTGTAGGGTCGCTTATAGGTGAAGCCTAGGCTAAAAGCGAAATTTACTGTGTAGAGATGGTTGCCACACAAATGCCGGTGGTTTTGTGAGGCCGAAAGCTGTAATATTTTCAAGTGAGAGGAAAGAACCGGGCACGGAGCGTGCCTTGGTGAGCTTCATATTATGATCATAATATTTACACTTGATCATGGTTCTGTTTCCAGTCCAGATTTCTGTCAATGGAACATTTATTACTTTAATTTATTCATATTAGTATTTTGCATTATAAAATGTTGTTTTGATAGTTAAATTAAACCAAATAAGAACAAGAGGATAATAAATAAACAATCAAAGGAAGGAACATATGCAGCATAAGGACAAAGTAGAACCGTATAAACCTCTAATGGCAGATAGGTAGAAGCACACGCATTGTCAGGACAATAGATTCAGTATGAACCAAAGGAAGCCAAACTTGCAGAAAAAGAATAGACTCCAAGAAATAAGTCGCACAAGAGATCGAATGAGACAGTTGCTGGCAGATGCCAGCAGGCGAGAATGTAGACTGTAGGAGGACGGCAGGACGGAGGAGGATGGCGGGACGGAGGAGGACAGTGGAATGGAGGAGGATAGCGGAACGGAGGAGGATGGTGGGTCGGATAAGGACAGCGGGTCAGTGGAGGACGGCAGCACAGAGGAGAGTGGCGGGTCAGAGGAGGACAGCGGGTCAGAGGAGGACAGCGGGTCCTGGGAGTATGGCGGGTCAGTGGAGAATTGGGGGAAGGAGGAGGACGGTAGAACGGAGGATGATAGGGCGATGGATCAGAACCGCGGTACCTTGGAGGAGGGTAGGAGCGTGGAGGACAGTAGAAGGGTGATTGACTGCTAAACAAAGAATCAGGAGAATATTATTCCATCACAATAACCTTCAAAGTAATAGGGAAAGAATTGGCAAGGTAGGACGTAATGCAAAGGGTGGTGATTGGTTGTTAATCAAAATTTGAAATGGTGAAAAAGTGACGGAAGAGAGCAAAGGAAAACAAGGTGAAAAAGATTGATGAAAAAAACCAGTTTTCTTCATATTGAAAAAAATCCTAATTGCAACCAAGTAGTCATTATGTAATTAATCCATGCACAATTTTTCTTAGAGTCTCAAAGGTCGTTTATTTCCAATTTTAAACTCAATTCATGCGAGACAAACTGACTTACAAACAAATCTTTGTCAGAAAACAAGGAAGGCAATAAGCTAGAAGCATACCCCTGTAACCATGGGAAAATGTTATTCCAATACAGGTTGTTAAAATTCAACCACAACAAAATTACAACTACAATATTTTGCTCTTACAACCAGCATACACGGCTCCAGGAGAACAAGGAACGGGACGGCAGTCTTATATGTACCGGACTGTCGATCTGATCCCACTTTTTTTCGGATCGCACATTCGCGCCGCGTTGCGAAATACCCAGCAGTGTACATCTAAGACTGGATATTTTGGGGGTCTTGGCGACACGACAAATTTTTACCTATACATGTAACAGACAGTGTTTTCTTCGCGAGATGATGTTATCCAATGCGCGTGAAATTGAGAATAATTTGAGCAATCGAGAGACGTGAGGAACGGATGTAAAATATCCGTGAAAAAGTTTGTAAATATCTGATTGCAGAGATAGATTTTCCGTTTCCTGTAAGCTGTTGTATTGCGGATAGGCAGTTGAGGCCTGAGCCGCTGCCGTTTTTCCAGCCACTATGGGCATTTTTGTGGCTCTCGTGCACAATCTGTTTAGGGCTATGGTGTAGTGTACTGTGCGGGGTATTACAGAGAATCTTTTTACCTAGGTTTCTTTTGTTTTTATATGGCCACACCGGTATAGCAACCAGCCACCACAACAGTTTTTAGCGGCTATGCTATACCTGTACTGCATTGTACACCATACTGAATATTTGGTCACCAAAAGGCTTGGCATAGTTTGGTATTTGTATAAAAGGAGGCTTCCCCCCCTCCCCTCTCCACCGTATCTTCATCCACTGTCGTAACCAGCACCATTCTCCTCTTTGCCTGCAATCCTGCTTCATGCACCAATTATGACGCGCAAAACCCATTTACACATAAAAATAAAAATAAATATAAAATGTAAAATAATCAATGAAAGATAAACAATAAATAATAAAAGTAAAAAATAAAATGAAACAAAATGAAATATTGTATTTTACATTTTAGGTTTTAAATTGTATACTGTAGATAAGTAATATAGAATTAAATCTGAATTAAAGGAATTAAATAAAGATGAAAATATAAGAAGATGAGAGAATACAAAGAAATAACCAGATGAATGAATATAGAAATGAATTCGCGGGTAAATAGACAAAGAAATAAATAAATAGCCAAATTAGAGGTAAAGGTTACACCAACTTATGTTATATATATAAGGCTCAAATATGAGGGCTATTTGCATTACTTATAATTGTCAAGTTTAACCTAAGTATAAGGAGGCTGAACAAATTAAGTTAAAAATCTGGACATGTATTGGAAGAACAAGCACTATTCCATTAAGCATTGATACTTACAATACGTAATATTAAGGAGCCAAGTTTCTTGAATTGAAATGGAGATACAATATATAACGCATGTTAAGCAGGGGCAAGGTCTGTTCTAATATGTACTGGACAGTTTCTACTAATCTCTGTAATATTTACTCATTGCATATATATGTAAAGATGACAAACTGTAATGGCCCTGGTTTGAATAAGGCAGTCCAGTATTCCATCGAGAATACCAATGTGTTGGTGGCTTGGCGATACCAGGTGTGAGATCAGTATCTGCAATCGTCTTCCCCTCTCTTACCTAAACAATATCCTCCGTCATACAACTCTATTTCTTTTTAATTGTCGTTGAAGTGCACCCTCCATTTAGCAACCACTCCCAAATTGTAACGCGGTTCCACCTGGGAACCCTTGCGGTATTTTTTACTTCCATCAGTTATTTCATTGTGGTATTAAGAAAAGCTCCCATATGGTTTTGACTAGTAGAGAACGATAGGACTCATGCCTCTATATGGGAGGTGTCGGAGAGAGAAAGAAGAAAACGATTTCGATAGAGATAAGAGGGGAAATTTGCCCCAGGGATGTAGAGATTGCCTGGTGAGTGTGAATTTGCCCCAACTTGTATTGCAAGGAGTATATTGATTATCTTTATGTGAAAATAGCGAAAGATACGTGGCAGAAGAGCAGGGGTTGTACCTCCAGTACCAATAGTCCCTGCTGGGTATGGGCCAGTGGTGCCAGGGCTGCCAATAGTGGAGGATAATCAGAGTTTATCAACCCTTACTCTAGACAAGGTTAGAAAACAGATACTAACAATATGTGAGGCAATATGGAGGATAGAATGCTATCTCCAATATTGGAGTCAAACTCAGGAGGTCTTGCCAGGAACGAGCAAGATTGCAGACCTCCTGTGGAAGGTATGTTTATAGCCCAAATCTTGCTGGAGTAAATTTAATAACAAGAGGAAGCAATGTTAGGAGTGGAGGAGGAAGTCCAGGTATGCAGTCATTGCCGGAGGGAGAGAGGGGTGGAGGCGTTTGCAAGAACCTTCAGGGGGAGACGGAAGAGAACCTGCAGGAACTGTTAGCTATGTTATATCTTCAAGTAGTTGTTATTATGTCAGGGGAGAGGTATAGTTGGAAGCTACTAGGTGGGATCAAATTTAGGCAAGGAGGAGGGAGGAAAGGGAGGGGATTGTGGAAGGGGAGGGGGAGAGAGATGTGGGACTTGTTCCCCTGGCCTGAGAGCAGGAAGTACTAGAGGTTCCAAGGAGAGAACCTTTGGCTTTTCTGAACCGACGGGCAGGGTGGACAAGTCATGATCTTGGGAGGATGGATAGGGAGTGCACTGCTTGCCATGCTTTGCACTGGATCTCAGAATTATAAACCAACCAACCACGAGGTAGAGAGGTTAGCTTTGAGGTCTGCTGCAAGCATGGTAAGGTGGAGGTTGAGAGGATGTGTGTGCTACCAGAGCCCCTCAATTCTTTGATGAGTGGACCTGATGCACGAGCAAGGACATTTCGGGACTGGCTGCGTAGGTGGAATGACCTCTTTGCCTTCACCAGCATCAAGTACAACTCCGACAGCCGGACAGGAGCGATTGGGGGTACCTTTCAACTCTTCCAGGTGCATGGGGCTCTCTATCATTGGCAGGGCCCATTGGTACCTGTGGGGGATCGTGAGGTGCAATACAATCAAATCTACCTCTACCATCCTGCAATCGCCGCACAGGTTAAGGGCCGCAGTGCACCTGAATTGGACCCCCATTTGATCCAGTCCAGACCTTGATGCTGCAGGGGTGCAACCCTCTCATCCAGATTTACCTCACAGCTCAAGAGCGGATTGCAGACCTTGCTGCCTCAGAGGAAAACCTTCGCCTACTCCTCAATCCACAACTACGCCTGGTTGTGGAGAGGGGAGCCAATCTGAGGCGCGAGAACCTTCCTGTTGCAGCTGAAGTCTCCATGATTCTGCCACAGGAAAGTGAAAGTGGGACCTTTAGGGATATTGTCCTGGCCAGGAGGGTAAATGGAGATAATGTGGGAAGCCCTTTTACCTTAATTAATCCTAATAATGCCTCCTACCTTCCGCTCCAGTATGTTATCCTGTTCCCTTTTGGAGAACCTGGCTGGAATTGGGGAAGGGCCTTGAGAGATACCCAGGGTGGTGGTCAGGACAAATCACTAGCCCAGAGGGCTTTCTACAGGTTCCGTCTGCACGCCCGTTCTGGTGAGCAGGCCACCCTCGTTCGTGCGCAAAGATTGTTCCAGGAGTTTATAGTTGACGCCTGGGCGGTGTGTGATCAAAACAAGCTGGCTTGGCTCCACTCCCACCAGCAGGAACTCCGGGCTGAAGTCTACAATGGTCTGGCTGATGTTCTGGATGCTGGGGATGCCAATCTTGCACAGGTTGGAAGGAGGGTGATTCTACCGTCGTGTTATGTGGGGGGTGATAGGTTTATGCAACTGCTGTACCAAGACAGCATTGCAATTGTACGTCAGTTTGGCAAACCTTCGCTATTCATAACCTTCACTGCTTACCCAAAGTGAGTTGAGATTGAACAAGAGCTGCTGCCTCATCAAACCGCAGCTGATCGTCCGGATCATGTAGCGCGGGTGTTCAATCTCAAGGTACGAGATCTCCTGGATCAGATCCGGCACAAGGAAGTATTTGGACCTTGGCTGGGTTCGGTGTGGACTATCGAGTACCAGAAGCGTGGCCTCCCACATTTGAACCTGCTGGTGTTCCTCAAGACGGACCACCAGTGCCTGAATACAGCAAATATCGATCAGTTTTTCAGTGCTGAACTTCCCACGGGGGATGAAGAGCGTAGTCAGGAACTGAGTAGTATCATTCAGACATGTATGGTACACTCTCACTGTGCTGGCGGTAAAGGTCTTGCACTATGTATGCAGGGGCTGGATGTATTAACTACCGCCACCTGCCGTAAGGGCTATCCGCATCCATTTCAGGAGGAGACAATTATCACACCGGATAGTTATCCCACAAACCGGAGGCGGGATACAGGGCAGTGATTCACAGTGGCGGTTCGTAGGAGGGGAGCTGATGTTATGGCGGTCATCGACAATAGGACGGTGGTTCCCTACAGTCCATACTTGGCTCTCCGCTATAAAGTACACATCAATGTGGAGGTGTACGGGTCTGTCAAAGCTGTGAAATATATTCACAATTACATTTATATGGGTGGGGATCGAGCTACCGCGGTGCTGGAAACTGAGAACAATGAGATTAAGCGGTACCTCCAAGGACGATATATTGGTCCTACAGAGGCAATGTGGCGCTTGTTTGAATTTAAAATACACAACGAGCTGCCCACTGTGCAAAATCTTGTCCTGAACCTTCCAGGCCATCAGCCAGTCTACTTTAGTGAGGGAGCCAATCCAGAGGCCCTACGCCTGGCTATGGATGGCAAACACACTACCCTGCTGGCATTCTTCAAGTACAAGGAAGAACAAAAGGATGGAAGGGACTATTTGTATCATGAATTCCCTGAGCATTGCATCTACATGGTGAGTGGTCGGTGGAAGCGCAGGAGTCAGCGGTTTTCAATTGGTCGCATGTATGCCGCGAGCCCGTTGATGGGTGAACGGTATTACCTACACTTTCTACTGACAGTTGCTAGCGGATCTAGAAGCTTTGAAGACCTGAGGACGGTAGATGAGGTAACCCAAGAGACCTTCAAGGGTGCCTGCAGAGCGCTGCGGCTCTTGGAGGATGATGGGGAGTGGAAGGACCTATGCCGAGAAGCGATAGAGTTCAAGACTGGCAAGGCGCTCCGGCACCTATTCTCCCTTGTTCTCCAGCATACGACGATGGCAAACCCGCTTGGGATCTGGGAGGAGTTCAAGGAGAGCTTTTGCGATGACTTGGCGCGCTTGCTGGTCTTGGGCAGGGTGGATATACCGGTTGGGGGAGATGCTTTTGTTAGAATCCTGTACCTTGATTACGGCTTGCACTTGATTGGGCAACAGGTTAGAGAGTAAGGGAAGTCCTTGGCGGATTTTGAGCTCCCCTTGCCGGTTCTGGATTGGAGGGATAGGGAGAGTTGCGAGATAGGTAATGGAATCATCACGGAGGAGATGGGGTATAATGTGGAGTGGGAGGTTGAGGCTTTTGCGGCAATGCGAGAGCAGTTGAATAAGGATCAGGTGACAGCCTTTGATACAATTATTGCTGTGGTGGAGAGCCATGAGCAGGACCCGGAGCAGCATCACCAGTCCCGTGCCTAATTCCTTCATGGACCAGCTGGGAATGGCAAAACCTTCGTCTACAACTGTCTCTGTAGCTATTTTCGATCTCTGGGTAAGATAGTACTATGCGTCGCGTTCACAGGGATAGCGGAACACCTGCTGCCCGGCCAGAGAACTGCCCATTGAAGGTTCAAAATTCCGCTTCCGAATGACATGCATGCTGTATGCAAAATCTCACACAACTCACAACTTGCGGATTTGATCCGTCAAGCCTCTCTTATCATCTGGGATGAGGTTCCCATGATGCATAAGGCATGCTTCGAAGCAGTATCTAGAACCTAGAATGATATCTGCAATGCCGGTAAGGGGGGAGTGTTTGGTGGGATACCTACAGTACTTGGTGGTGACTTTGCCCAGATCTTGCCAGATATTCGCCTGGGTACCAGGCATGATACAGCGCAAGCCAGTATTCAACATTGCTCGATCTGGCCAAGCTTACAAGTCTCAAAACTGAAGACCAGTATGCGTGTCACTGCCAGTGATGATAATAGGGTCTTTCTCACCTTTCTCTAGGATCTGGTCACCATGCCCAACCTGTGTGGTAGTGTTCAATTACCAGGGTGGATCAGCCAGGTGCCTACAGTTGATCGGTTGTGTCATCAAATCTACCAAAGTCATTGTTGGATGAAGCCGTCAATACTTACGATGTTCTCGCTGATCGTGCCATCCTGGCCTTCCGCAAGGACACAGTGACTGACTTCAATGATGTACTCCTGGAGAGGATGCCAGGTGTGGAGAAAGAGTATGAGGCTACCAACCATGTTGAGGTACTTGAGGATGCTGCCGCTGCTGAGCCCTACGCTATGGAATATTTACAGATTATCAACTTAACATCTATTCTGCCATCATGCCTGAGACTCATGATTAGAGCACAAGTTATTCTACTGCGCAATCTAAGTCCCAGAGAGGGGGCTTATCCTACGGTACCAGAATGAGAATAATGCGGATTAGCTGAAACTGCTTGCAGGCAGCTATTCTGGGTCGAAGGTTCGATGGCAATATCTGCTTGCTCCCACGGATGAAGCTTACCACCTTGGAAGATGATCTCCCTTTCATTCTGCAGTGTTCTCAGTTCCCTATACGCCTTTGCTTTGCCATGACGGTGAACAAGTCGCAGGGCCAGTCCCTTGTTCAGGTTGGTGTCGATTTCCTCACCCCTGCCTTCAGTCATGGCCAGCTGTATGTGGCTCTGTCCAGGGTTACCTTACTGGATGGGCTCACTCTGCTGCCTGCAGAGAGAAACTCTTCCCATACTGATAACATTGTCTATCCCGAAGTCCTTCTTTGAACTTTCTCTGGTACGTCTCTTACGTTTGGTATCTCCTACTTCCATTTTTTGCCAACTACAAGGTAAAGTATCTTGTAATCGGGAGGGGGTCACAATCCAGGCACTGCTAGGAGAAACTTTACTGGATGGATTGATACTCTCCCATCCAGAGATACTCATACAGTAAGTGAGAGTACAGTTTACCTGACGTACTCCGATGAGTGTACTGATAGCCTAACTCACCATTTGGAACGTCAGTCCTGGTTGAGCTTGATATTATGATTATAATATTTGCCCTTGATCATAGTGCTGTTTCCAGTACAGTTCGCTGTTAAAGGAACATTTTTAGTTTGATTTATAAAAATTAATATTTTGTATTATAAAATCTTGTTTCGATAGGTTAATTTAACCAAATTAGACCAAGGTTATAATAAACAAACAAGCAAAGGAAGGAACATAGGCCGCATAAGGAGAAAGTAGAATAGTATAAACCTTTAGAGGAAAATAGGTAGAAGTACAAGCAGGGGCAGGACGAATAGATTCAGTATGAACCTTTACGAGCCAAACTTCCGGAAAAGGAATAGACTACAAGAGAAAAGTCAGAAAACACATAGAATAAGACAGTTGCTGGCAGATGCCAGGAGGAGAGAAGAGGGACTGTAGGTTTACGGAGTGACAGAGGAGGGAGGCAGGACGGGAGAGGTCGGCGGAATGGAGAATGACGGTGAGACAGAAGACGATAGCGGGACTGAGGAGGACGGCAGGACGGAGAACGAGGGCAGGACGGAGGAGGACGGCAGGACGGAGGAGGAGGGCAGGACAGAGGAGGACGGTAGGATGGAGGAGGACGGCAGGACGGAGGAGGCGGTGGGATGGAAGAATACGGTGGGATGGAAGAGGACGGTAGGATGGAAGAGGACGACTGGACGGAAGAGGATGGTGGGACAGAGGATAACGGCGAGACGGAACAGGATGGCTGGATGGAGGAGGACGGCAAGATGGAAGAGGATGGCAGGACTGAGGATGACGGCTAGACGCAAGAGGACAGCGAGACGGATGAGGGCGGCGAGAAGGAGGAGGATGGCGAGGCGGAGGAGGATAGCGGAATGGAAGATGATGGCGAGACGGAAGAGGGTGGCTGGACGGAGGAGGACGGCGAGAAGGAGGAGGAGGGCTGGACAGAGGGGGATTGTGACCTGGAGCAGGATGGATCAAAGGTTGAAGACTGCTAAAGAAAGAATTGTTAGAATATTCTTGGATGACAATCAACTCCTAATTTTTTGGGGGAAAAGTGGTAAGGGAGCATGTTATATGAATGTAGGTAATTGGTTGCAAAGGGAATTTTGAATTGCTGAAAAGGGGAGTGAAGTGTGTCAAGGAAACCAACGCCCAAAAGAATGATTAGGACCACCCTTCCTTCTCTATGAAAAATTTCAAATGGCAACCATGGATTTATTATGTAATTAATCACTTCTGATTATCTTGCAGAGCCTCCAATGGTCTTTTTATATTTCGAATTTTGAGTCTTATTCACTCCTGGTAAACTGGCTTACTAATCAAGCTTTGGCAGAAAGCCAGAGACATAATATACAATATGCATAGCCCTGTAACAATAGGAAAATTAAGAATCCAATGCAGGTTTGTTCAATTTCAACCACACCAAATTACAACCACAATATTTTAGGCATATAACCACCATACGCGCACTCCTCGAGCACGAGGAGGGGGACACTAGTCTGTTATGTGCCAGACAGTGCGCTGAGACGCTGACAAAAAGTGCGATCAGCTCATCTCATCGACCGCGTGCATGAAGGTGACTAATCCAGGTTGGTTCAGTATGAAAATTACCATGTAGTCTACCTCTTGGCCCACTGATTTACCCCAACCTTGGCAATATCGTAAACCAAAATATATTCTGTGGTGTGGAGTTTATTCCAACAAGTTATATGGGCAAAAAATTAAAAATAAAGGGGTATCAGTCAAGGAAGAGAGAAAGGTGGAAGAATTTGTTTAAATATTCCTGACCAAGTTATAAGTTGTTGTTTACTCTGTTACAGATGCCAAATTTCTTAGGTATGACCAGTGCGATATAGTGTATATATCAGTACACCAAAATGACACTGACTAGGCAGTGCTTAGGATGATTATCCATAATTTGGAGAACAGTTTTATGAAACAAGTAACACATACACAAGTCAAAGTATAAATAAGTTGTTTGGAGCTGATCATATATATACCAGATCAGCCGTCAATTAAATATGATCATGTTAGCTTTTCTCCAATTGTATCAGTGATGACTAAGCTGGTTAATCGAGCATTGATATATTATCGTAGTTTACTTCTTGCCAAACTCATATTTCAATAGCTTAGGATACTGCAATGTATCCCTATTTAAAAGCTTCCTTGGCGGAATTTTCTCCAATTATTTTCCATCTGACAACACCATCGCTATTCTATTGAATTTTCGCCATCATATCCCTTTATCTATCAGCCAGTTGGGGCGAATCTCTACCTTACACCAATTCAGGTAATTAATTCCACCTTTTGGACCAAATTGGAACATTAACGATAGTAGACACAAACCCTGAAAATGGTCAAGGGTTCTTGGGACATGCCTCGGTGTAGTAGATGCAGGTGGGAGAGGTTAGTCACGGATTTTGATACCGATGGAAGGGGAAATTTGCTTAAAGGATGCAAAGAATGCTTGGTAAGCTAGAATATAAGTAGGTGTTTTGTGGGTAGAGTACTAATTTCAATAATGAGCTGATAGGCAAAACGAAGAAGAAGAAGACTCGGAGTGGAGCACCATTTGGGGCCAGCACCAGAAGCTGTAGTGCCAAAGGTACCAGGGCTGCAAAGAATTGAGATAGATGAAGGTTTGCAAATAAGATCCCTTGGTGTAGAGTAAAAATTAATATGGTGGTCTTAGGGGACATGGAGGAGGGAGAAGGTGGGTCAGTCTTGGAGCAAAACTTGGAGGGTCTTGCCAGGAACGAGCAAGAGTGCAGGCCCCCAATCGAAGGTAGTGTTATACCCCAATATATCCTGAGAATATTCAATGATATGGAAGAGGATTTGGAGCAGGTGCGGTGGAAGTACAGGTATGCAATGCATGCAGAAGGGGGAAAGAGGTGGGAGCATTTGCAAGAACTTATAGAGGGAGTCTATTGATAAGGTGTAGGGACTATTTGGTATGTTGAATCTTGAAGCAGTTGTTATTATGTCAGAGGAGGGGAATAGTTGGAATCTGATAGGCGGGATATGATTTAGGCAAGGAGGAGGGAGGAAAGGCAGGAGATTGTGGAAGAGGAGGGTGCGGGAAACGGGGTACTTGTTCACCTGGCCTGAGAGCAGGAAGTGCCGGAGGTTCGAAGGAGAGAACCTTAGCTTTTCTGGACCGTCGGGCTGGGTGGACAAGTCATGATCTTGGGAGGATGGATAGTGTGTGCACTGCCTGTCATGCTATGCACTGGATCTCTGAGTTGTCAACGAACCAACCGCGCGGGCTGGAGGTAAGCTTTGAGTCCTGTTGCAAACATGGCAAGGTGGAGGTGGAGAGGATGCGTCAACTGCCAGAGCCCCTCAATGGCCTAATGAGTGGAGTGGATGCTCCAGCCAGGTTAAGTCGGGAGGGGCTTCGCAGATGGAATGACCTCTTTGCCTTCACCAGCATCAAGTACAACTCGGACAATCGGACTGGAGAGATTGGAGGTACCTTTCAACTCTTCCAGGTGCATGGGGCCCTCTATCATAGGCAGGGCCCATTGGTACCTGCGGGGGATCATGAGGCGCAATACTCACAGATCTACCTCTATGATCCTGCCATCGCCACGCAAGTTAGAGGCCGCCGTGCGCCTGAATTGGACCCCCATTTGATCCAGTCCTTGACCTTGATGCTGGAGGCGTGCAACCCTCTCATCCAGAGTTACCTCACGGCTCGGCAACGGATTGCGGAGCTTGCTGCCTCGGAGGACAACTTTCGCCTACTCCTCAATCCCCAACTACGCCTGGTGGTAGAGAGGGGAGCAGATCTGAGGCGTGAGAACCTTCCTGTGGCAGATGAAGTCTCCATGATTCTGCCACAGGAAAATGAAAGTGGTACCTTTAGGGATATTATTCTGGCCAGGAGGGTGAAAGGGGATAATGTGGGAAGCCCTTTTACCCTAATTAATCCTAATAATGCCTCCTACCTTCCCCTCCAGTATGTTATGCTGTTCCCTTTTGGTGAACCAGGCTGGAATTGGGGAAGGGCCTTGAGAAATACACAGAGTGGTGGTCAGGACAAGTCACTAGCCCAGCGGGCTTTCTACAGGTTCCATCTGCACACCCGATCTGATGAGCCGAGCACCCTCTTTCGTGGGCAAAGATTATTCCAGCAGTTTGTAGTTGACGCCTGAGCCATGTGCGATCAAAACAAACTGGCTTGGCTGCACTCCCACCAGAAGGAACTCCGGGCCAAAGTCTACAATGGTCTGTCGGATGTTCTAGATGCTGTGGATGCCAATCTTGCACAGGTTGGAAGGAGAGTGATTCTACCATCGAGTTATGTGGGAGGTGATAGGTTTATGCAACAGCTGTATCAACACAGCATTGCAATTGTACGTCGGTTTGGCAAACCGTCGCTAATCATAACCTTCACCGCTAACCCAAAGTGGGTTGAGATTGAACAAGAGCTGCAGCCACATCAAACCTCAGCGGATCGTCTAGATCTTGTAGCGCGGGAGTTCAATCTCAAGGTAAGAGGCCTTCTGGATTAGATCCGGCATAAGGAAGTCTTTGGACCTTGGCTGGGTTGGGTCTGGACTATCGAGTACAAGAAGCGTGGCCTCCCACATTTGCACCTCCTGGTGTTCCTCAAGAAGGACCACCAGTTCCTGACTTCGGCAAAAATGGATCAGTTTATCAGTGCTGAGCTTCCCACGGGGGACGATGAGCGCAGTCAGGAACTGAGGGGTATCATTCAGACATGTATGGTACACTCTCACTGTGCTGGCGGATATGGTCATGCACCCTGTATGCAGGGGCTGGATGCATTTTCTGCCGCCACCTGCCGTAAGTGCTATCCGCGTCCATTTCAAGTGGAGACAATCATCACACTGGATAGGTATCCCACCTACCGGAGGCGGGATACAGGGCAGTCATTCACAGTGGCGGTTCGGAGGAGGGGAGCTGATGTTATGGCTGTCATCCACAATAAGAGGGTGGTTCCCTATAGTCCATACTTGGCTCTCCGCTATAAAGCACACATCAATGTGGAGGTGTGCGGGTCTGTCAACGCTGTGAAATATATTCACAAGTACATTTATAAGGGTGGCGATCGAGCTACCGCGGTGCTGGAAACCGAGAACAATGAGATTAAGCGGTACCTCCAAGGACGATATATTGGTCCTACGGAGGCAGTGTGGCGTTTGTTTGAATTTAAAACACACAACGAGCTGCCCACTGTGCAATATCTTGCCCTGCACCTTCCAGGCTATCAGCCAGTCTACTTTAGTGAGGGAGCCAATCCGGAGGCCCTACGCCTGGCTATTTATGGCAAACTCACTACCCTGCTCGCGTTCTTCGAGTACAATGAAGAACACGAGGATGGAAGGGGCTATTTGTACCATGAATTCCACGTGCATTACGTCTACACGGCGAGTAGTGGGTGGAAGCGCAGGTGTCAGTGGTTTTCAATTGGTCGCATGTATGCAGCCAGCCCATTGATAGGTGAACGCTATAACCTACGCTTGCTACTGACAATTGCAAGGGGACCTAGAAGCTTTGAAGACCTGAGGACGGTAGATGAGGTAACCCATGGAAGCTTCAAGGGTGCCTGCAGAGCGCTGCGGCTCTTGGAGGATGATGGGGAGTGGAAGGACCTATTCCGAGAAGCGAAAGATTTCAAGACTGGCAAGGCACTCCGACACCTATTCTCCCTTGTTTTCGAGCATACGACGATCGCGAACCCGCTTGGGATCTGGCCGGAGTTCAAGGAGAGCTTTTGCGATGACCTGGCGCGCTTGCAGGTCTTGGGCATGGTGGATATACCGGTTGGGGGAGATGCTTTGTTTGGATACCTGTACCTTGATTACGGCTTGCACTTGATTGGGCAACAGCTTAGAGAGTATGGGAAGTCCTTGGAGGATTTTGAGCTCCCCTTGCCGGTTCTGGATTGGAGGGATAGGGAGCGTCGTGAGATGGGTAATGGAATCATCAGGGAGGTGATGGGGTATAATGTGTGGCGGGAGGTTGAGGCTTTTGCGGCAATGCTGGAGCAGTTGAACGAGGATCAGGTTACAGCCTTTGATGCTATTATTGCTGCGGTGAAGAGCCATGAACAGGACCCGCAGCAGCATCACCAGTCCCGTGCCTACTTCCTTCATGGACCAGCTGGGACTGGCAATAGCTGTTAGGCACATAACTCCCATGAGGGCCCAGAAGAGCAGCTGGAGAGCTCTGGGCTTGAAACTCCACAGACTAATACCCCCCTCCGGCCCCGACGTTGGCCCCGGACGACAGCACTGGCGCCTTGTGCAGTTGCTCACAATCATAGAAAGAAGAAATATTGGAGCCTTTCTCGTAACACCGTATACGTCGTCGCCGTCCGTCCGACCGGATCCTGTCCGCAGGGTATATAAGAGGGCATCTCTGGCTACGCCTGGGAAAAAGAACCAAGCGATTTCGTCAAGAACTCGCGGAGTTACATCCCGTTGAAGTCAAGAAGACTAAAACAACGTCCGGAAGCCTAAGAAGGAGTGGTATTCGGGCTATTCCGTAGAGAATAGT
>QFET01000704.1:0-27057 GCA_003316355.1 Tuber calosporum | reverse complement strand
CTAGGGAACGCTGAGTCCTTCCACTCCTAGCCCGTGCGACTGCTTCTTAGCGATACGTACCTCGAATCACCTTTCGGTCGGTGATGTAAACGGATGGTCGTATTAAGAGTAAAGTATAGATTGAACTAATAGGTAAAATATAATATAGGAAGTAACTTAGGTGGTTGTGTGAAGAGCTAGCTATCTGTGTCCGTGACCCTCCTTATATAGGCGCTTTTCCCACAACCCTAACCCTGGTGACTTTACCATGAGTCACCTCTTTACTATGACTGCCGTGTGAGTCATAGTATAACAAACATCCTATGACTCACAATTTGAGTCATAGTATACAATCCCCATAGTATCCAATTCCCATAAAAGGTCATGTGCGCTAATCGCGTCACATGCGTGAAACCCCTGACTCATACTTGTAGTCAGGTGTGAAAGTCATAACATCATATGACCTCACAATCGTGAGTCATGAAATCATAAACATAAATCAAATCAAACATTCATAATCATAAATGATCTCACAAATCGTGAGTCATGTGAAACGTTCCATATTGCTAAGTCACGATTTGTGACAGTATTAGCGATCCCGTATTCTTATATATTTGCATTCTATTACTTATTTCATTAGCTCTATCTTTTCACGTTTAACCCAGTATTTTCAGGAATATGGTTACCTCCTTATACTACCTCTGTTAGCATATTTGCTAGACTGGATGGTAGGGCTTTTGTTAAGTATTACAGGGTACAATCTTTTGGATTTAAAAAGCCTGCAATCGCTGAAGGATTCAGACTGGCAAGTGTTACAGGAGTGTCATCTATGATACTATATATTGAACAGTCACTATATTAGTACCATACCTGTAATGGAATCCACTATGTTTCTACTATTACTACTGACTTGATGTGGATTATTACATATTTGAGTTTATACCTGATAAGCACTACTATTTAGTTGTCCCTTCCTATTTGGTTATGACTTCATAACTGGTTATTCTTCCCTTATTTTACTTATCATCATCGCTCCCTTGCTTCTGCCCAATCTAGTATCACTATCCTCCTGCTATACCTCCTGGATTTGTACCGTATTAGCGATCGATTGTTCCTCCTAGTTTGGATTCTATTACTTATTTTGTTAGCTCTATCCAGTGGTTTTAAACCCTCTGTATTTGCAATATAGTTACCTTCTTATGCTGACTCTGTTAGCATGATGTAGGACAGGATGTTTGCGCTTTTGTTAAGTTTTACTAGCTAAAATCTTTGGTTTTAAAGAGCTTGCAATCCCTTAAGGATTTGGACTCTCAAGCCTCAGAGGACTATAATCTTTAATACTACAAGTTGAACGGTTACTCTATCAGTTCCATACCTTTTACCTTATCTATTGAAGACTTATACATCGACGCTTCTCCCATGTAACGGAATCCTACTACGTTTCTACTATTACTACTGACTTGATGTTAGTTATTACTTATTTGGGTTTATACCTGATAAGCGCTACTATTTGGTTGTTCTGTCCTACTTGGTTATGACTTCCTAACTGGTTATGCTTTCTTTGTTTCGCTTATCACTGACCCTCCTTGCTTCTACCCAGTTGGGTATCGCTATCCTCCTACTATACGTACTGGATTTGTATCGTAGTAGCGATCTCTTGTTCCTTCCTGTTTGGATTCCATAACTTGTTTTGTTAGCTCTATCCTGTCGCTTTTAACACCCTGTTTTCGGAATATGGTTACCTTGGTATGCTGCCTCTGTTAGCATGTTGTTGGACAGGATGTTTGCGCTTTTGGTTAGTTTTCCTAGCTACAATCTTTTGTATTTAAAGAGCCTGCAATCGCTTAAGGATTCGGACTCTCAAGCCTCACAGGACTATCATCTTTAATACTTCAAGTTGAATGGTCACTCTATTAGTTCCATACCTTTTACCTTGTCTATTGAAGACCTCTCCATCGACGCTTCTCCCCCTATCCTAATAGTATCTTCAGAGTCCCTTTGGGATTCTCAAGATACTTGGGAGTAGGTTACTTTTTTTGACCTAGACTCAAGTATACCTTTGATCTTCGGCAGAGGACTGATCACCCTTCGCCTACCTTGACCCTGCAGTACTAGTACACCTCCCTGTTTCCAAGAAGGCCTTGAGTGGACTCCTGGCGAGACCAGCTCACCCAGGCTAGCAACCATTTCACTTCCAAGAGATACAAGAAGGTACTTCAATAGAGGATCGGTAGCATCCTCCTCAGGACCCCAAAGTCAAGTGCCAGTACCCCCCCGGACCACCATCTGAGGACTCAGAACTATCTTCGGTAGAAAGCTGCAGAAGCGAAGAAGAGGACCAAGACCAAGCCCAAGACCAAGCCCAAGACGAAGTCCGGGAGCAGCTCCACTAAGAAGTCCAATCTAAGAAAGAACCAAGCTCAGAATTAGAACCAGATTCCGGTCCAGAGGACACTCCAGGACAAGCACCACCAGCTTCGCCACCTAGACCACCTAGTCTACCAAGAGAACCAAGAGAACCAAGCCCTGCACCAGACGATTTACCTAGTCCACCAAGACTACCTAGTCAACAAAGTCCACCAAGTAATCCAAGCCCTGCACCCATCGCCATGTCAGTCCCCCCAGAAGGAAATAATCGTCCTAAATGGCATGTACCATTTACATTCCCAGGAGAAGGAAAAGATCGAGACCCATTGAGAATCAACTCATGGTTCAACACAGTCCATCGATACATCGCCAGCTTTGGCATTACTGATAATGCCCCTGAAGCCCTGCAATACTATGGAGCCTATTGCAGAGAGAAAGCCCTCGATAAATTTACCCAATATGAAGCATCCCAAGGAGACCACACAGTTGCTGGACTCAAACAGAAATTCGAGGCCTACTTCCTTCCTTCCATATCTACAGATACCATCTATGAACAATGGCTACAAGTTAAGCAAACGACAGGCGGAAAAACAGCACAGATTACCGACACTGTAATCAGACTTGAAACCATGAGAGACAGTCTCCCCCCAGGAACAATTTCGGACTATTCAGCGAAGCAGAGACTCTTAGATGCCATGGATATCAAGCTCAAGCGAGAAGTGAAACCACACATCACTTCAGACACATCCTTTGACCAGCTAGTGGAGATAGCGGAAAAGCGAGATGCAATTGCCCACTCTACAGGACTCTATGGAAATCGACAAGGAAATGCAACCTCTAATGCAGTTTCCCAACAAGCACCCAGGCGCCCCCAGAATAACACCCAGTGAAATCAACCAAGGTTCTCCAACAACACCTCTCAGCACCCAAGAATATCCCAGGCACAGAAGGATCGGTGCTGAAGAGACAATGACTATTACTATTGTGGAAAACATGGACACTACTCCGATAACTGCTTTGAGAAGAAGAAGCATAGGAGCACCCAGCAGCAAGGAAATAGAGGCTCTGGCGGATCCAGAAGACCCCAGAGTGTCAGGAGAACATACCACACCCAGGAAGACGATCCCCATGTGAAGGAATCAGTCACAGTTACCACAAACAATGCAGGACCTAGTGGAACTCAATCCCAAGCCCTCGAAGCATACATCACAATCAATGGCCACAAAGGAAAGGCACTATTCGATACAGAAACCAGAAGAGACAACTTGATATGAGGAACGTTTGTCACTACCCACCAAATCCCTACCAGAGACCTCGAGACTCCTATCAACCTTAAGATGGTAGTTAAAGGATCACGCTCAGCAATCAACTATGTTGCAAAGCCGGTCATAGAAATTGACAAGGAAAGCGGAGATATCTCTGAAGCCCTAGTCTGATCCCTGGACAACTATGATATCTTCCTAGGAATGCCTTACCTTACTGCACACCATACTGTAATAGATTGCGGAAAATCTATTATCACCTTCCCTGACAAAGGAATCACCCTGACCTGCAAGAGAGCTACATATGCACGATTTTCAGCAATGAATGACGCAGATGCCCCTGACTTCATTACCGAGTTTCCTACAGTATTCCCTGGCAAGAAGACAGTTGAATTACCACCCTAGAGAGATGTCAACCACCACATCCAGCTGAAAGACACAATTTCGGACTACAATCCGAGATTCTTCACATTCCCTGACAAGATCATGCCAGCATACATAGCATTGATTGAGGACTGGAGAGTTAAAGGAATCATTTACCCAAGCGAGGCATACAACGCAGTCAACATATTCCCAAAGCTGGAACCCAATGGCGAAATCAGACTGCTTGCAGACCTTGTACGCAGGAATGATATTACTATCAAGGACCATGGAGCGATTCCCAACCAAGCCATGATACTCAGAACTGTTGCCAGAGCAAAGCTCAGATCCACCATTGACCTAGCAAACTGGTACTTCCAAATTCGTATTTTCCCCACCGATGAGAAATACAACACCATTAAGACACCATTGGGATCCTTTGCATGCAGAGTTATGCTGCAAGGAGATGCCAACGCCCCTACTACAGCTATGAGAGTTATAGAGTTTGTCCTAGATGGATTTATTGGAAAATTCGTTTGGGCATACATGGATGACATTACCATCTACTCAGAAACAGTTGAAGACCATATTTCACACATGAGATCAGTCTTGGGAAGACTTAAGCAGCATCAAATCAAAGCATCGCCAGCCAAGTGCAAATTCTTCGCCACCAAGCTCTCACTCATAGGACATGTTATAGATGAGAAAGGAATTCATGCAAACCATGAAAAAATTCGATCCATCCAAGACTGGCCCACACCAAAATCAAAAATGGATGTTCAGACCTTTATTGGAGTTGTGATATATCATGCACAGTTCCTTCCACACCTTGCCTCCACCACTGCCCACCTCTCGGACCTATTTTCCCAAGATGTGTTTGAATGACGACCGCTGCATAAGGAAGCCTTCAAACAGGTTAAGTGCCTGGCCAAGGAGACTATTCCGCTCTGCCCCATCTCATATGAGACATCAGCTGATCCAATATACCTCATTACGGACGCCTGTAAGGTTGGATGAGGAGCATGGGTTGGCCAAGGACCCTCGCCTGAGAGAGCATACCCTGCCGCATTCCACAGCAGAAAGTTTGCAACAAGTCAGCTGCACGACCCTGTCCATGAATTGGAACTTTTGGCGATTGTGGATGCCATTGAGGCATTCCATCCGATTCTATATGGCACCAAGTTCACTGTTGTGTCTGACAACAAGGCACTATCCTTTTTCCTGAAGCAGACTGACCTACCTTACCGCCAAACTAGATGGCGCATGTTCCTGCAATCTTATGATTTTGATATTATACACAGACCTGGCAAAGACAATGTCCTTGCAGATGCACTATCCAGGATCTATGAAGACACCCTTGCTGAAGAAGACCAAATACTCGAAGACCCGACAGTGAAGAAGCCAATAAAGACCCCCTCCTCCGCCATGAACAGTGTATCAAGACACTACCTCAACATCGCCCATAGCCTAGACCCTTCTTCTGCCCTCACTCTTCAAGTACCCTCTCGCACTCTTACTCCTGAACACCACTCCATGTGGAACTCACATCATGGCACCAGCTCCCAAGAAGCGAGTCACTACTCAGATTCTGTTGAACAAGCCATGGACAAAGCAGCAGATACCTTTGAGCTTGCAACCAATGCCATTCAAGGTTGTGAAATCGTCGAGACCTCCTCCTATCTCAGCAACCCTCAAGAGCCATCCCAGGCCATAGTACTTGTTGAGCGAGCTAAAGCACAACGGTCTGGCCTTGCGGCGAGAATTAACAATACTCCAGGAGATATGGACCAACCACTTCATCCAGATGCTATCACCAACTGCTTTAAACGAATCCATGATTCTATCACCCAATTGGAATCCCTTGCAGTCACCACCTCCGGAAATATCGCCCCCAGCAGCACACCTAGTGAACCTGACCCTCAGCCCACACCTATCCCTCTTCGACCCCCAATCAATGAACTGGACCGATTTCTTGAATCTAATAGATACAGAGCCATGCACTGGACTGCCTGTGTCTGGGACGAATGCCAAACCCACATGAATGGAAGGAATACAGGATACTTTCCCTCTGGATCTCGCGATATTCCAGGACACTTGCCTCTCTACTCTTGCTCCAACTTTGTCTCCCCTCATCATCCCCAGCGCAGAGCAGAACACAGATGGGCTGTTCCACCTCCCCTCAACGATGATGAATGCTACCCAGTCTTTCATACAGTTATTGATAAGGGAAAAGAATGAGAAATACCGGATATCGACTAAGGATGGGACCTACCTACCCTAGAAGCACCTGTCGATTATGAGGACTGTTTCTTTGATCAGCCCTCCTCACTGCTTGACCTTCGCGCTTTTCAGCTTACTAACTACATGAAAGGAAAGTGGTACTCCAGCATTCGAAATGCTACCCAGAAGGACCCTGTCCTTAATGTTGTTACCAAAGCTATCGACCACCCTGACTGGCTCTTGTATGATGGAGTTCTCATCAGAAAGGGGAAGGATGACAGTAGAGACTGTCCTTATGTCCCCTATAAAGCAAGCTATCAAGGTGCTAACATCAGATGTGAAATTGTGCACATTACCCATGAACATATGGCACATATGGGTGGGCAGAAATGTTTTAAATATGCTTCAAGACACTTCTACTGGATCTCCATGAGGAACGATTTTGAAGACTATGTCCGCAGATGCCATCTATGCTAGCTCAACAAGCAACCTACCAATGTCCCTGAAGGATCAGTCACCCTCCTCCCTCTCCCCAAGCAGCCATTCTCGTCCCTTGCAATTGACTTTGCAGGACCCTTCCCTAGCGATTCCAAGCTTGATCTCATCATGGTTGTCTTGGATTGATTCAGTGGCTTTACCTACCTCATACCTATCTCCCAGAACATCACAGCTATTGAAACCGCCTACACCCTCTTTGAGCGAGTTTTCTCCATTCATGGTTTCCCTACCTCCCTAGTCTCTGACAGAGACCCCAAGTTTACCTCACGCTTTTGGACACAGCTTATGGCGAATCTAAATGTTGACCTCAACATAGCTACAGCTTATCATCACCAGACCAATGGACAGACTGAGCGCAGAATCAGAACTGTCCGCCATTGCCTTAGGAACTATGTCAACCCTAAAGGAACTAAGTGGGTTCGCCACCTACCTTATGTCCAGACTGCAATCAATGCAGCTCCCAGCGATATCACAGACCTCTCCCCCTTCGAAATCACCTTTGGCAGACTACCAAACCTCCTCCCCAGCGTCAGAGTTCTCCCCACTTCAGTACCAGCAGCAGACGAGATTGCCTCACAGATTATGAAAAATCAACAACTGGCCAGAGATGCGCTCAAGAAGGCCATAGCATGCCAAACCACCTCCAGTGAAAACAGAAGAAAGGATGGACCCCCAATCATCCCTAACGAAACTGAAGTTATCCTCAAATCAGCACCCTATGTCCATAAGGTTGGATGAAAACACAAGCTAGTTGGACCATGGTTAGGACCCTTCTTAGTGAGCGAAGTACCTGACAGACATAACAACTACAAACTCATACTCCCTCCAGTGATGCCAGGTATCCACCCATGGATCCATCGCAGCCATCTTCGCATTTACCTAAGACCCAACCCCTACGCCTTCCCAGGAACACCTGAACCCATATCCAAAGAACCTGTCACTATCGATGCTAGTGGATAAGAGCAATTGGAAATCAAAAAGATACTCAAAGATCGAATCTATCGCAGAAAAAGACAGTTCTTGATCAATTGGAAAGGCTATGAAGAAATCGAAGCAACATGGGAACCCCTCTACAACCTAGAAGGCGCCAGCACCCTTATCAGATCCTACTGGTTCGATACCTACAATGAATCTATACCTTTCAGACTCCCTTGGTCCCATGGTGAGACTTTCTCTGCCTGGACACTCCAGAAACCAGACTATGCCCCCTTCTCCCCTGAGCTTGACCCTGACGGATTTTGGAAACCTCTCCAAGACTCTGTCTACTCAGAATCTGATACCAGCACAACACTTTCCACCTTGGATGAATCTCAGATGGAAGGCTAACTGCTTCCTGGTATCGTCTTCGCTACTATGTGGCTTATAAAGGTGTAAGGTCCTGACACCAGTGATGGATATATGTTTACTGATTAAGTTATATGTTTTGAAATTGAGTGGGATGCTCCAAAGGCGGGTTGGTCATTAAGCCCTTTAGGATATTCCTTATTGTTTTATTTGTTTTATTTCTTTTAAGGGGAATGTAACGGAATCCTACTATGTTTCTACTATTACTACTGACTTGATGTTGGTTATTACTTATTTGAGTTTATACCTGATAAGCGCTACTATTTGCTTGTTCCTTCCTACATGGTTATGACTTCCTAACTGGTTATTCTTTCGTTGTTTCGCTTATCACTACCCCTCCTTGCTTCTACCCAGTTGGGTATCGCTATCCTCCTGCTATACGTACTGGATTTGTATAGTAGTAGCGATCTCTTGTTCCTTCCTGTTTAGATTCCATTACTAGTTTTGTTTCCTCCATCCTGTCGCTTTTAACCCTCTGTTTTCAGAATATGGTTACCTTGGTATGCTGCCTCTGTTAGCATGTTGTTAGACAGGATGTTTGCACTTTTGTTTAGTTTTCCTAGCTACAATCTTTTGTATTTAAAGAGCCTGCAATCGCTTAAGGATTCGGACTCTCAAGACTCACCGGACTATCATCTTTAATACTACTAGTTGAACGGTCACTCTATTAGTTCCATACCTTTTACCTTGTCTATTGAAGACCTCTTCATCGACGCTTCTCCCCCTATCCTAATAGTATCTTCAGAGTCCCTTTGGGATTCTCGAGATACTTGGGAGTAGGTTACATCCCCCTATCCTCATAGTATCTTCAAAGTCCCTTTGGGATTCTAGAGATACTTGGGAGTAGGTTAAATTTTTTGACCTAAACTCAAGTATACCATTGATTTTTGGTAGATGATTGATCAATCCTTCGCCTACCTTGACCCTGCAGTACTAGTACACCTCACTGTTTGCAAGAAGGCCTTGTGTAGACTTCTGGCAAGACCAGCTCATACAAGCTAGGAACTATTTCTCTTCCAAGAGATACGAAAAGCCACTTCCCTAGAGGATCAGTAATATTTTCCTCAAGACACTAATGTCAAGCACCAGTACCCCCACCAGCTCCACCCTACAAGTATTTCGAACTATCTTTTATTAGATAGTAGTAGTAGCGAAGAAGAGCACCAAGACCAAGCCCATGCTCCACAGCAAGCCTAAGACTAAGCCCATGTCTATGTATAAGTCCAAGAACAGCTTCACCAAGAAGTTCAATCTAAAAAAGAACCAAGGTCGCAAACAGAATCAGATTCTGGTCCATAGGACCCTCCAGGACCACCACCACCCAGCTTTGCCACTTACACTACCTAGTCTACCAAGAGAACCAAAAGAATCAAGCCCCACACCACAGGATTGACCCCGTCCACCAAGATCACCTAGTGCACCAAGTCAATCAAGCAATCCAAGCCCTGCACCGATCACAATGTCAGATCCCCCAGAGGGAAACAATCATCCTAAATGGCCTGCACTATTTACATTTACAGGAGAAGGAAAAGATCGAGACTCATTGAGAATCAACTCATGGTTCAACACAGTCCATCGATACATTGCCAGCCTTGGCATAACTAACGATGCCCCTGAAGACCTGTAATACTATGAGGCCTATTGCAGAGAGAAAGCCCTCGATAAATTCACCCAATATGAAGCATTCCAAGCTGAATACACAGTTGCAGGACTCAAACAGAAATTCGAGGCCTACTTCCTTCCTTCCATATCCTCTGATACTATCTATGAACAGTGATATAAGTCAATAAAACTATTGGCGAAAAAACCGCTTTGATTACTGAGACTGTAATCAGACTTGAAACCTTGCGAGACAGTCTCCCCCCTGGAACAATTTCGGCCTATTCAGCCAAGCAGAGACTCCTATATGCTTTGGATATAAAGCTCAAGCATGAAGTGAAGCCACATATCACTTCAGATACCTCCTATGACCAGCTAGTGGAGATAGCGGAAAAGCAAGATGCGATTGCCCACTCTACAGGACTCTATGGAACCCAAAATCGTCACGAAAAGCAAACTCAAATGCAGTATCTCAACAAGCACCCAAGCCCCCCCAGAACAGCACCCACTCAAATTAACCAAGGTTCTCCAACAATACTTCTCAGCAACCCAGAGTACCCCAGGCTGACAAAGACTGGCTCAGGAGAGAAAATGACTGTTACTATTGTGGAAAACATTGACACCACTCTGATAACTGCTTTGAGAAGAAGAAGCATAGGAGCACTCAGCAGTGAGGAAATGGAGGCCCTACCAGGACCAGGAGACCCCTGAATGTTAGGAGAACATAGGACTCCCAGGAAGACGATCCCCATGCAAAGAAATCAGTACCAGTTACCACAAACTATGCAGGACCTAGTTGAACTCAATCCCAAGCCCTTGAAGCATACATCACAATCAATAGCTACCAAGCAAAGGTACTATTCGATAGAGGAACTACAGGGGACAACTTGATATCTGGAAGGTAGATCACAACACACCAAATCCCTACCAGAGACCTCCAGACTCCTATCAACCTGAAGATGGCAGCTAAAGGATCATGCTCAGCAATCAACTATATGGCAAAGCCTGTCATACAGATTGAGAAGGATAGCAGCAATATCTCTGAAGCCACTATCTGTTCCTTGGACAACTATGATATCTTTGTGGGAATGCCTTCCCTTACAGCATACGATGCAGTAATACAATGTGGAAAAATATTATCACTTCCCTGACAAAGGAATACCCTTGACTTGCAAGAAAGCAACTCAAGCTCGCCTGTCAGCCATGAATGATGCAGATGCCACAAACTTCATTTCCGACTTCTCTGCACTATTCCCTGGGCAGAAACCAGCAGAATTACCACACTTGAGAGATGTCAACTACCAGATCCAGCTGAAAGATACAATTTCTGACCATAATCCGAGATTCTTCACATTCTCTGACAAGATCATACCAGCATACAGAGTACTAATCAAGGACTGGAATATAAAAGGAATCATTTATCCAAGTGAGGCACCCAAACCAGGCAACATATTCCCAAAGTTGAAACCCAATAGACAAATCAGACTTCTTAAACACCTTGTACCCAGGAAGCATATTACTATCAAGGACCATAGAGCGATTCCCAACCAAGCCATGTTACTGAGACCTGTTGCCAGAGCAAAGTTCAGATCCATCATAGACCTAGCTAATTGGGAGTTCCAAATTCAAGTTCTCCCTAGCAATGAGAAATGCAACACTATCAAGACACCCTTTGGATACTTTGCATATCGAGTAATGCTGCAAGGAGATGCCAACTCCCCTGCTACAGCTATGAGAGTTATTGAGTTTGTCCTTGATTGATTTATTAGAAACTTCGTTTGGGCATACATGGATCACATTACCATCTACTCAGAAACAGTTGAGGATCATATTTCACAAAGCAGATCAGTCTTGGGAAGACTCAACAAGCACCATATCAAAGCTTCACCAGCCAAGTGCAAATTATTCACCACTAAGCTCTCTCTCCTAGGACATGTTATAGATCTGAGAGGGATTTATTCAAACCCTGAAAAAATCCAATACATCCAAGACTAGCCCATACTAAAATCACAAAAGGATGTTCACATCTTTATTGATGTTGTAATAGATCATGTACAATTCCTTCCAAGCCTTACCTCTACTACTTCACCACTCACAGAACTAATTTCCTAAGATGTGTTTCAATAGCGACCCCTCTATGAGGAAGCCTTCAAACCGGTTAAGCTCAAGGCCAAGGATACAATTCCGCTCCATCCCATCTCATATGAGACATCAGCTGATTCAATATACCTCATTACTGATGCTTCAAAGGTTGGATCAGGAGCATGGGTTGGCCATGGACCCTCCACTGAGAAAGCATACCCTGCCCCATTCCCCCTAGAAAGAGTGCAACAGGTCAACTACACTAGGCTGTCCATGAAGTGAAACTTTTAGTGATTGTGGATGCCATTCAGATATTCTATCCGATTCTATATAGCACCAAGTTTACTGTTGTATCTAACAGTAAGGCACTATTGTTTTTCCTAAAGCAGACTGACCTACCTTACCGCCAAACAAGAGGGTTCATGTTCCTACAATCTTATGATTTCGATATTATACACAGACCTGGCAAAGACAATGTCCTTGCAGATGCACTATCAAGGATCTATGAAAACACCCCTGCTGAAGAAGACAAAATACTCAAAGAACCTACAGAGAAGAAGCCTATAAAGACCCCCTCCTCAGCCATGAACAGTGTATCAAGACCCTACCTCAACATTGCCCATGCCCAAGAACATTCTTTTGCCCTCACTCTTCAAGTACCTTCTCGCATTATTACTCCTGAACACCACTCAATGTGCAACTCACATCATAGCACCAGCTCAGACCCCTCTAGCTCCCTAGAAGCAAGTCACTACTCAGATTCTGTTGAACATGCCATGGGCAAAGCAGTAGATACCTTCGAGCATCAAACAAATGCCATTCAAGGTTGTGAAATCGTTGAGACCTCCTCCTATCTCAGCAACCCTCTAGAGCCATCCTAAGCCAAAGTGTTTATTGCGCGAGCTAAAGCTCAACTGTCTGGCCTTGCATCGCGAATTAATAATCCTCCAGGAGATATGGACCACCATTGCGTCCTTATACAATCACCAACTGCTTTAAACGAATTTATGATTTTATCTATAAACTTTAATCCCTTGCAGTCAGCACCTCGGAAATATCGCTCTCAGCAGCACACATACCGAACCTGACCCTCAGCCGACACCAATCACCCCTTGACTCCCCAGTCAATTAACTGGACCGATTTCCTGAATCAGATAGACCAAGAGCTATGTACGGACTGCCTTCGTCTGGGATGAATTTCAAACCTACATAAATGGAAAAATGTACAGGATACTTTCCATCAGGATCTCGCGATATTCCAGGACCCTGGCCTCTTTACTCTTCATTCAACCTTGTCTCCCATCATCATCCCAAGCGCAGAGCAGAGCACAGATGGACTATTCCTCCACGGCTCTACAAGGATGATGGCTACCCAGTCTTTCATACAGTTATTGATAAGGGAAAAGAAAGAGAAAAACCGGCTATCAACCCAGGATGGAATCTACCTACCCCAGAGGCACCTCTCGATTATGAAGATTGTTTCTTGTATCAGTCCACTTCACAGATTGACCTCTGCGCTTTTCAGCTTACCAACTATATGAAATGAAAGTGGTACTACAGTATTTGATATGCTACCCAGAATGACCCTCTCTAAGAGGTATTCACTAAGGCTATTGACCACCCTAACTGACACTTACATAATGGAGTTCTCATCAGAATTGGGAAGGAAGACAGTAGAGACTGTCCTTATATCCCATATGAAGCAAGCTATGAAGGTGCAAATATCTGAAGCGAAATTGTGTGCATTACCTATGAATAAATAGCACATATGCGTTGGCAGAAATGTTTTAAATATGCTTCAATACACTTGTACTGGCTCTCTATGAAGAATGATTTCAAAGACTTTGTCCACAGATACCACCTATGCCAGCTCAAGAAGCAACCTACTACAGTCACTGAAGGATCAGTCAACCCCCTTTCTGTCATTAATCAGCCATTCTCCTCTCTTGCAATTGACTTTGCAGGACCCTTCCCTAGCGATTCCAAGCTTGAACTCATTATGGTTTCCTAGGGTCGATTCAGTGGCTTTACCTACCTCATACCAGTCTCCCAGAACATCACACCTATCGAGACAGCATACTTCCTTATTGAGTGAGTCTTCTCAATTTATAGTTTCCCAACCTCCTTACTCTCTGACAGAGACTCCAAGTTTACCACATACTTTTGGATACAGTTTATAGCGAATCTTAATATTGATCTCAACATGGCTACAGCTTACAATCACCAGAGCAATGGACAGACCGAGTGTAGAATCAGAACTGTTTCTCCAATGCCTTAGGAACTATGTGAATACTAAAGGAACCAAGTGGGTTCGCCACATACCTGATGCCTAGACTGCAATCAATGCAGCCCCCAGCGATAGCACAGAACTCTCACCCTTAGATATCACCTTTGACAGAATACCAAACCTCCACCATAGAGTCAGAGTTCTCCCCATCTCAATACTAGCAGCAGACATGATTGCTTCATAGAGCATCAGGAACTAGCAACTAGCTAGAGATACACTCGAGAAGGCCAGAGCACACCAAAGTACCTCTAGTCAAACCAGAAGAATGGATGGACCCCCATTCACCCCTAAATACACTGAAGTTATACTCAAGTCAATATCCGATGTCTATAAGGTTGTATGAAATCAAAAGCTAGTTGTACCTCGGTTGGACCTTTCTGTTAGCGAAGGACCTGACAGACACAATAACTACAAACTCATACTCCCACCAGTAATAGCAGGAATCCACTCATGGATCCACACAGCCATCTTTGCATTTACCTAACACAAACCACATTACCATCCTAGGAACACCAAAACCCATATCCAAAGAGCCTGTCACCATCGATGCCAGTGGACAAGAACACTGGGAATTGAGAAGACACAGATAAATCGAATCTATCGCAGAAAGAGACACTTCTTGATTAATTGGAAAGGCTATGCTGAAATTGAAGCAACATCAGAACAGCTCTACAATCTAGAAGGCGCCAGCATCCTCATTAGATTCTACTGGTTTGAGACCTACAATGAATGTATACCTTCCAGACTCCCTTGGTTCCATGGCAAGACTTTCTCTACCTGGACACTTCTGAAACTATACTATTTCCCCCCTCTCACCTGAGCTTGACCTGGACGGATTTTGGAAACCACTCCAAAACTCAGACTACCTAGAATCTGATACCAGCACAACTTTCTCCACCTTGGATGAATCTGAGATGTAAGGCTACCTGCTTCATGGTAGTGGCTTCGCTACTACAGGCCTTACAATAGTTTAAGGTCCTGATACCAGTAATGGATATGTGTTTACTGATTATGTAATATGTTTGTAATTGAGTGGAATACTCCAAAGCGGGTTGTTCATTAAGCCCTTTAGGATATTCTTTATTATCTTGTTTGTTTTTATTGCTTTTAAGGTAATATAACAGAATCCTACTATTTTTCGACTATTACTACTAACCTGATATTGGTTATTACTTATTTGAGTTTATACCTAATAAGCGCTACTATTTGGTTGTCCCTTCCTACTTGGTTATGACTTCCTAACTAGTTATTCTTCCCTTATTTCGCTTATCATTATCCCCTCCTTGCTTCTATCCTGTAGGTTATCGCTATTCTCCTACTATACGTACTGGATATGTATAGTATTAGCGATCGCTTGTTCCTTCTTGTTTGGATTCTATTACTTGTTTTGTTAGCTCCATCCTGTCGCTTTAAACCCTCTGTATTTGCAATATGGTTACCTTGTTATACTGCCTCTATTAGCATGTTGTTGGCTATGATGTTTGTGCTTTTGTTAAGTTTTCCTAGCAACAATCTTTTGTATTTAAAGAGCCTGCAATCCCTTAAGGATTTGGACTCTCAAGCCTCACAGGACTATCATCTTTAATACTACAAGTTGAATGGTTACTCTATCAGTTCTATACCTTTTACCTTGTCTATTGAAGACCTATAAATCGACGCTTCTCCCCCTCTCTTAATAGTATCTTCAGAGTCCCTTTGGGATTCTCGATATAATTGGTAGTAGGTTACAATACCTTTTACCCTTTCTATTGAGACCTATATATCACCACTTCTCCCCCTTTCGAAATCATATCTTTAGAGTCCTTTATAGATTCTCGAGATACTATGGAGTAGGTTATATTATTGACCTAGACTCAAATATACCTTTGATCATTCGTAGATGCCTGATAACCCATTGCCTACTTTTACTCTGTAGTACTAGTACATCTCCCTGTTTCCAACAAGGATTTGTTTAGACTCCAGGCTAGACCAGCTAATGCTAGCTAGCAACCATTTCGTTTCCAAGAGACTCCAGAGTATGCTTCAGTAGAGGATCCACATCATCCTTCTCCGGACCACAAAGTCAAGTGCCACTACCCCAACCAGTACTACTAACTAAGGATTCTGACCTATCTTCAGTAGTTAACAGCAGTAGCGAAGAAGAGGATCAAGCCTAAGCCTAAGACCAAGCCCAAGCTCCCGACTATGAACATGATCAAGCTTAAAAACAAGTTCCAGAGGAGCTCCACCAAATGGTACAATCCAAGCTAGAACTAAGCGCAGAATCAGAATCAAATCCTGGCCTTGAGGACACTCCAGGACAGGTACCCCCAGCTTCGCACTCAAGACTACGTAGTCTACCAAGAGTCTCAAGCCCTGCACCACCCAATTTACCACGTCCACCAAGCAATCCTAGGTGTATACCTATCCCCATGTCAGTCCCACTGGGAGCAAAATATTACCATATATACCTAGCACCCTTTGTAATAGGAGAACCCTATTGGAATGTAGATCCAGAGGTTATAACGGGACTAAAAGAGTCAAAGTAAAACTCACATGAGGTAATGATTAAATAAATAAACCAAGCAGTAAAAGTTATCGTTGAACTAGAGCTTCACTCAATTACAGTTGTTGAAAAGATTGTTAGGTATTAGAGTAGAGGGCTGTTTGCTTATACTTAAGTAGAATTAAAAAGCTAAAGAAACTTATTCCTACTCTAACTGTTAAAGACCAACCTTCTCAAAACACAGTTTATCTGACACATAACCCTTCAAGAATTAAATTCTGGGTATATGGATCGCTCAGGTGCGATATGTCAGTTCAATCTAATAGGCCATCTGCCCTGAATTAAAATAATGTCAGCAGGAGAAAAACACCTTTCAGATGGCTGTCTCGTCAGTGGTCAACTGACAATCCTACTCTGGACTCATACCTAGGTATGAGACACAGTAGTTCTATGGCAATTCTGTCTATTAAAGCTCTGCAGTCAACCTCTCCTACTTGGCCTAAAGGCAGCTGCTCCAGTAACTGTTTGGCTGACACTGTAAGTGTCTCTGCTGAGTTGGCTAAAGAGACGCTACCTATAGGTATATAAGACACCTAGAGTACCCTCAGATCACCTACTGCTATCAATACAAACAAAATGTTCAAAATGTGAACTCCGGTGGCTGGATCATTACTGCTATGTGGAAAATACTACGGAAGTACGAAGGGGTTTCCTTTGCACCCTAAGCGAGAAGATGTATGTATGAGAGCAGATTGGTAGGAGTTCTGGTTCTTATTCTATCTAAGCGAGGTGGGTGGTAACCGCCGTATTTATACCAAAGTGCATGTTGCATGCTAGTGAGATAGACAGAGGGAAAACATAGTAAGATACCTAAGTGCGAACTGTGTTTGACCCTGATATCCGGCCAAGAAAATCACAAATAATATGCGTAATTCTGAGATGGTGGGAGGGAAATATTATGAAAGAATATGATCTATATGACCAAGAAAAATGCATAATACAACCGTAAAATCCGGAACACCAGATGAGAAAACACATATGAAAATCTTCTAACATAACCTGTTCAATACTATGAAATATCATGAAATATATGTCCTAGCAGTAGAAATTTAAGCGGTGTACAGGTAAACCGAAACCTAAACCCAGTATGAGAATATTCTGTATTACCAATGATACACCCAAACGAAATTAAATAGAAAATTTCAACTCTTCCCCACATTATCTACAGTCCAAGAGTCCAACTATTCATTCGTGTACTCGTTTTGCTAGGATTTGGTGCAGATATAGGCAAGGCTATTGGCAGAGTCAACCTTAAGCAGCATGAATAAACCATCTTTCAAGCAGTCGCGAGTCTTGAAGTAGTGGACTGCGATATGCTTGGTTCTGAGGTTAATCTAAGGGTTGACAGCAAGAAAGTTTGGACCGGTGTTGTCTGCATCCATAGCGATTTGTACATAGAGGCGAAGATCTGGAGACCTTTAAGGAGCCATTTGGTTTGGCGTGTTCAGTGTGACATAGGAACAAATTTAGCTTCTTTGGTGGAGACAGGGACGGAGGTTTGTTTCTTCAAAAACCACAATAGACTACAGTTGTTAAACATAACAACATAACATGAAAATGACTTTCTGGTATCGACACATCCTGCATAGTCAGCATCCACATAGATATCGATTGCGGTTGTTGCTTTGTATGGGTAATATAGGCCAAGTGATTTAGTTCCGTTAACATATCTGAGGACGTGTTTAGCGGCCTTCAAATGTTGTTCGGTCGGGCAAGAAGAAAATTGAGAGAGAAATGAAATCGTGTATGCTAGATCTGGTCTTGTGCCAGTCGTCCAGTACATGAGCGAACCTATCATAGATTGGTAGAGAGTCTTATCTGCGGGAGGTGGTTCCAGCGTTCCTTTCGTTAGTTCGATGACTTTTGGTAAAGGTGTGGATACTGATCGAGATAGCTCCATATTGAATCTAGAGAGGATTTTGTCGATATAAAGCTGCTGGGAAAGAGCAATACCATGTGATGTATATGTTAAATGTAGGCCGAGTAGGTAGGATGCTTCCCCAAGGTCCGAAATCACATATGCCGTCTTCAGGTGTTTCTTGAGTCGGGTGAGGTGAGGAGTATTAGCCGAATATATGGCAATGTCGTCCACATAAAGGGAGATGAAGCTGTCGTATTTAGCATTGACGAACATGCATGGGTCAAAGTTTGATGCAAGAAAGTACTTGGAGGTTAAGAATCTGGCGAAAAGTTCATACCATTCATTCGCAGATTGCTAAAGTCCATACAAGTATCGGTTAAGCTTCCATACTTGGTTTCCGTCACTGAACCCTGGTGGCGGCCACATGTAAACTTCTTCTTTCAATTCACCATAAAGGAATGCCGATTTGACATCAAATTGTCTTGGTCGCAATTTATTTTTGGCGCATATCGTGAGGAGGAAGCATAGTGACTTGTATCGTATGACTGGGGCGAAAGTATCTTCTAAGTTGAAGCCAGGTGCTTGTGAGTAGCCCTTGGCGACAACTCTTGCTCGATATCTTTCTAGTGTCTCATCAGCGTTCCTTTTAGTCTTGTAGACCCACTTACTATTAACGATATTTCTTCTAATAGGTTTATTGACAACCTCGAAGGTTTGATTCTTTCTCAGAGTATTTATCTCCTCGCCCATTGCCAGGATCCACTTCACCTTAAGCGAGCTGTTTACAGCTTGGTGGTAGGTTGTTTGATCTTCTCAGGTATGGTACTCGATGCGAACTTGTTGGTTGTTCAGCGGCCGTGTTGTTTCTCATAGCTGATGGCAGGTTGGTTGGAGATTCTTGCTGAATTTCACATGGGTGCTGAGGATGTATTCATTACATCTTTTATCTTAGTAGCGAAAGAATCTATGATATCAGGGGCGGAAAGTTCAATAACCGGGTTTCGTTCTTCCTCGAAGAATGAAATCTCAGTTGGACTAGCTAAAATGGGTTTCGTCACCTTTTTATTCTGTATGGTAGAGTGAAACCCTGGTGATGGAGTCTGAAAACGGCTTAGTCGGTTTTCGTTCTGCGGTGAAGAATGAACTTTAATACCTGGTGTGAAAGATGACGTAATCGTTTTTAGTTCCTTCTCATGGAATGAAAACCCCGTGGTGGAATCCGAAAATGGCTTAGTCAATTTTCGTTCTGCATCATAGAGTGAAACTCCAGTGCGGAATTCCGAAAATAGTTTAGTCAATTTTCATTCTGTGTCGTAGAATGAAACCTTTGTCCCAGGTGAAGAGGTATTTGCCCGCTTGGGTTCCTCAGCGAGGAGTGAATTCTTAGTGCTGGGATGTGTCAAAGTAGCTATTATCAGGTCCACCTTTCGTTCTTTGTTGTAGAATGAATTTTTGGTTACCCAATCGATCTTTCACGTTACTGTAACGTTGTATTGCGATGGTACAAATATCCGGTATATCTTGTTGGATGAGGTGTATCCAATCAGATAGCCTCCAATTGCCCTAGGTGAGAGTTTCGTACCTGCTGGGCTTTTCTCCTCTGCTATGTGGACGAAACATCTAGTGCCATATGGGCGTAAGTGGTTGATTGATGGTTTTTTATTATAGAGAGTTTCATAGGGCGTCAATTTTCCTATGGATCAGTTTTGGAGTCTGTTCCAAAAGTAGACTGCGGTTGCTATGGTTTCAGCCCATAGGGCCACTGGTAGGTCTGTCAACATGGAGAGAATCATGGTGATTATCGTTTGGTTATATCTTTCAGTAAGGCCTTTGGATTTATGGGAGTAGGCAGGTGTGAGGTCATGTTTGATACTGTGCTTTTCTGACAATTCTAGCATAGCGGCATTAACATATTCTCCTCCGTTATCAGTCCTGAATCGCTTGATTTTGGCGTTGTTTTGGGTATGGCGTTCTTGAATGAACTTGGTAAACACTTTGCTAGTATCAGATTTAGCATAGATGGGATAAACCCAAGCGTATCTAGTGTGGTCATCAATAAACGTAACAAAATAGTTGTATTTACTAAAGGATTCCTAGGAGAACTTTCCACTAAGGTCAGAGTGGATCTGTTCAAAGGGTTTGTTGCATCGTTCCTCAGGTGGTATTGATGCAGGCTGTCACTTTGTTGACTTGGACATGATACATATTTCGAATTTCCAGTCTTTCGGAACTTTGGGGATGTATGGCACGTTCAGGTAGTTGTCGCTTTTGAGGTAATCGGCGGAGGAGTGACCAAGGGCTTCATGCCAGTCCTGGTATGTCATCCTGTATGCTGATTCTTCTTTCTCTTGCACAAAATAATCCTGTCCATCGAGCTTGCCCCATATAACCTCTTTTTTATTTTCTCCCAAAATATACATATCCTTTCCAGAGCTAGCCAAAGAGAAACCCTTTCCCAAAGAAACAATAGTGCGCTATGACAACAAATTACATGGACCTAACTTGGGAACCCAAAGGACTCGTTTCAGGTACACAGTAGATGTCAGACCAGTAGAGGTCTTGGGCAAAATGTTAACTGTCCCATGGCCAGATGACTCTATTACCTAGTTATCGCCTAAGCGAACGGTGCCTTTATGTTGTTCAAAGTTTATAAGAAGGTCTAAATTGTTGGTCATGTGTGAGCTGAAGCCAGTATCAATAACCCAGTAGGGGTTGGGGTCCTTGGTGGTAGCGGAGCGGAGGGAGGATAGTGTACTGACCGGATTGGATAACTCTTCCATTTAAATCTTAGCCGTATTATTGGGTTTCCTGTCCTTCTTCTACAGGTTGTCAGATTTGAGTCTTACACACTCATTCCAGGTATAGCCGCTACTGTTAGCAGTGGGGTAATGCTTTTTGCAGTAGGTGCATTCCTTGGGGTTGGCCGACCGTGCCTGGGGTTGCCTGTTCCTTCGCTGGTCGTTTCCTTTGCTCTGACAGTAGCGCTTTTATACGCTTTGTCATCCACTGAATTAACTGTGGTTGAGGTTTTCAAGTCTAAAAGTTTGCTGTAGACATGATCATAGGTAAGGTCCTCCTTAGTCTGCAGGTTATTTACAATATTATTCATCGATTCAGGGAGGGAGAGGAGGAGCAAAGAAGCTGAATACGATTCCAAAGTGTATCATAGTTGTTAATGTGATGCGATATTGAGTCCATAGCATCGTACTTGGAATCGAAGACTTTGTTGAGTTTGTCGAAGAAGGTGGAGGTGTTTTCTCTAGCAAATTTGTCCTCGAGGGCAGTTCATATCCTAGGTGGGGTTTTATGAGTAGCAAGGAGGATTAACCATTGGGAGTCAATGGTTTGGAGGAAGATGTCGATGCATACTGGTAACGGTATTGGAAATTTTCCATCACGCTTTCTTCGTCTTCATCAATATCATCCACAGTTTCATCGCCAATAACAATCTTCCATAGTTGAATAGTTCGAGAACATATTGTGATATGTCTCGCCATGAACGATAGTTTTCCTAACCAGTCAGCTTTGTGATAGAGCTGAGTTTGTAGTTGGGAGCATAATCTCTTGTGGTACTGCATGTGTGTCTGTCTGAGGTTGTGGTAGTGGGTGCACCACCTGGTGGAGAGTGATCTGGTTGCGCAGGTGCGACTGGCTTATCTGTTGAGCAACCGCGACCGGAACGTCTAGATACTGCAAGAGGATCAGTTGATGTTGACATGATAGAGGATTTTTGCAAGGGTCTGTTGATAGCGTGTGAGCGTATTTCTTAAAGAGTAATAAAGGCACAGGCTAATAACCCTTTCAAAATGTGAACTCCGGTGGCTCGATCGTTACTGCGATTTGGAAAATACTCCGAAAGTATGAAGGGGTGTCCGTTGCACGCTAAGCATGGAGAGGTATGTATGAGAGCAGATTGGTAGGAGTTCTGGCTCTTATTCTATCTAAGCGAGGTGGGTGGTAACCGCCGTATTTATACAAAGGTGCATCCTCGACGCAAGTAAGATAAACATTGGGAAAACATAGTAAGAAACCTAAGTGCGAACTATGTTTGACCCTGATATCCTGCCAAGAAAATCCCTAATAATATGCGTAATTCTTTGATGGTGGGAGCGAAATATTATGAAAGAATATGATCTATATGACTAAGAAAAATTGCATAAAACCACCGTAAAATCCTGAACACCAGATAAGAAAACACATATGAAAACCTCCTAATATAACCTGTTCAATACCGTGAAATATAGTGAAATATATGTCCTAGTTGTATTAATGTAAGTGGTGTACAGGTAAACCGAAACCTAAACCCAGTATGAGAATATTTCATATTATTAACGATACACTCAAAAGAAATTAAATAGAAAATTTCAATACAATCTACTCAGGTTGGCTATCAATCACCACTATATATATCCTGTGGAGAGTAACCTGTGGGATGGATGAGGGTAATGTATACAGTAGTATACGACCTCCTTCATCCTGATGATTTTGCTAGAGTTTGATCAACTGTAGTCCTTTACGATGGTGACTCAAATTGTGAATGCCTCAGCTAGAAGGGGGTGTTAGATTGCCTATAGGTCCCAAATCACCACAGGGTGATAATAGTAGAGTTTCGTATTTCGTGTAATGTTAGAGCAGGATAACTTGATATTTCTTTCTGCATCGATAGAAACTATGGTAGGGTACCTAATCGTGATTATATTCGAACCTGTGCTGGACATATACGTAATGCCTATTTATATCTACAGATCTACTTGCCTAACTCCTCCTGTTTCCACACTAGCCTCAGCGACAATGATTCAGCTAATTACAACGATGTACAAGGGCATGTAGCCTCTGAACTGTGTACCTTGTTTTCTCTGAATTCTTAGTTATCCTGTCTACGTGATTACCATTATCAAATGTGACAGTAGGTTACCCTGCCTTTCTGGGTTACCCTACCTCACTGAGTACCTAAGTACCTTTACTCAGTCCAACTACCCAAAGTTGTCTTGTTACTTTACAGGTGTAATATACCTTTCCTCTCTATATCCCTGCAGCACTACTGGCTGGGCTAAGGTTCAGCTCAGTATACCAAGTGATTAAGGGGTTGCTATACCCTTTTCCTTTTAGTAGAAGGAAATGATTGAAATTTATTGAGTTTGAACTCTTAGTTCAGTATGGTCTATCGATATATCATTATCTTTTGGATAACAGATAGAGGCTTTGAAGTTCGGCAATAATATCAGGCCTATTACAGTCAGAGAGAGAACCTGATAAATTCACGCAGTAAAAAGTATTCTAAGGAGACCACAAAGTTGCTAGACTAAAACAAAGTTTCTAGCCTACTTCCTTCCTTCCACATTCACAGATACCATCTATGAATAGTGGCTAGAAGTTAAATCTACGTATAGGCAGAAAAACAGCTGCAAGTAGCAACATGGTAATCAGATTTGAAACTTTATAACATATACTCCCACCAGGAACAATTTGGGACTACTCAGTAAAGCAGGGACTCCTAGATGCCATGGATATCAAACTCAATTGAGAAGTGAAATCATACAGCACTTGAGAGAGCTTCTTTGAACAGCTAGAAGAGATACTGGAAAAGCGCAATACTATTACCCACTTGACATGACTCTATAGAAACCAAAATGGGTTACGAAATTAAACTTCAAATACTGTTTCTCAACAAACAACTAAGCGCTCACAGAACAACACACAGAAAAACCAACTAAGGTTTTCTTACAAAACTTCTCAGCATACAAAAGCGTCCCAATCGGGGAAGCACTGAGGTAGGAGAGAAAATGCCTGTTACGTTAGAGCAAAATATAGATACTACTCCGGTAACTGATTTAAAAAGAAGAAGCATAAAAGCACCCAAGAGGTAGCAAATAGAGACTCTTGTAGATACAGGAGACCACAAAGTATTAGAAGAATATAGCACATCCAGAAAAGATGGTCGCTATACGAAGGAATCAGTCCCAGTTACTACAATTGATGATGGACTTAGTGGAATTGAAGCTCAAGGCCTAGAAGCATACATCACTGTCAATGGCTATAGAGCGAATGTATTATTTGATACTGACTGGAAAGGAGAGGACTAGATTTCAGCTGAGTTTGTCACTACCTACCAAATTGCTACTAGAGGTCTTGAAACTCGTATCAACCTCTAGATGACACTTGAAGAATAACAGTAGGCTATCTGTAACGCTGATACATATCAGTTAGTATTGCTTACCGAATCTCAGCCCTGCCAGGGGCCTCAAGAGGGCCTGGTGAGGAAAGGTATCAATGACCTGCAAAAGCTACATGAGAATTAGAGGTACTATAAGTAGGAAAGTATATAGGTACCAAGTTTGGTAGGGTAACCCTATTAGGCTGGGTAACCCTCAACCACAGTTAGGCAGGGTAATAATCAATCAGAATAAGGCAGGGTAACCCACCATCAAGGTCAGGCAGGGCAACCCACTACCGGAGTTAGAAAACGTAACTGGCAAGATCAGGTAACTTGAAGCGCAATGAAAACTAGGCAGGCAGTATAGGGCCCATCGGCCATGATACATTTATGTAACATATTGTTGCATGATAGTGGAATCAAATGTAAATAAGGGAATGATTATGTGGGATATTCCGGTAACATATTATCAGTCACGCAGAGAGCTGAATGGATTTGGACAATTAAAGTATCACCTTACCCTACATGAGGGACACGTATATGATCGTTAACCTCAAGTTACCCTTCCTTCAACATTACATGAAAACCTGAAAAATTATTACAGCCACAAAGGCTTGATTTGGAGCAAGTTGGTAAAATGCTATGGAGATAGCTGGCAAAGTGTGACAGTATATAAAAGCCTAACAAAACAGGGCCACTGGAGGTGGCTAGCTAACACCGTATTTGTCGCCACAGTCCAGAGAAGAAATCGTGTCTGGAGGGTATATAAAGGGGTAGGCGATAGCTGACACAGGTAAGTTGTCAGTATTGATACCAGATGGCGCCCCAGGGTTATTCTAAATACCTAATATCCTTATGGGAGGTGAGGGAGCCCCTCGGGAAGGTCATCTGGGCATTGGTGACCAACGGAAGTTTGTCCGAATAATCAATGACTGTAAAACAGCTGATAGCCTAGGACCTATACCATTACTAACAGACTTTACAGGACTCAGAGGCCATTTCATCTTATGACAGTTGAGGAAGTTAATGAACCATTGGCTATGGATAGCGCTCATTTAGCCAACACAGAGGTGCTACTCACTGGGGGAGTTAAGTAGTTACTAGAATAGCTGCTGCAGGTTAAGGAGACCAGGTAGACTACAATGCTTGCCTAGACGGAATCGCCACAAGGCAAACGAGTCTTAACTGAGATAATGAGTCCCATGTCGACTAGACAGTACGCCAAAGACAAGTCTTCTCTCTGATAGGGTTTTCTTTCCTGCAAACATAAATAAGATGCATTGCAGAAAACCAATAGGTTTAATAGACTCTGCTGATTCGTGCAATCCGCAGCCCTTCGAAGCTGACCCTGTAGAAGTCTGACTTTGATAAACCCTGAGTGGACAAGGGTGCTCAAGTGTGGTTGGAGTAGGGATGGCTGTCGATTGTCTGAACAATTCTACTTAAATAAACCAAAAAATTGTCACTCTACTCAGATAACCAATTATCCTCTTGTAAAGAACTTAAATTGAGTGAAACTTCAGCTAAACTATATTAAGTTTTATCATTTTGATTCAATTATCTATATCTTTACCTTCCGTGAACCTTACTTAGAGTCTTTGGTATAGTGGCAACCTTAGGATCCCTCTTTCTACTTGGTACCCACATTGAAGTATATCATTAAGCTCTTCGTTTAACTCTTACCAGGAAATTATTACTCCGCGAGACCGCATTCGTGACATTTACGAGTAATAGTATCCTTATCTGAAACATGTAGCATAGGGTGGAGAGTATTATGTCCGAAATGTCTATTTCACACTTGCAACAAAGTGCCTTTACCACTTCCCGGCCTCTTATAGACCAAGATGTTATCGCAGACCTTGGAGGCTTGGGGTGGTAATCGGTTACTAGGATGATTAAAGCGGCACCAATTGAGGCACCTGAGGAATGTCAGATGATGATGGTCCCCCAACCTTGAGCACTCACAACATCAAGCACAGACAACCCTGTGGCTATGGTAGCTGAGTCGGACCCTGAAGGAATTACTTTGTACTTTATACCTATAAAGTCAACAAAAAATATATTCTGCATAAAGTCGGGCGAAGATTTGTTGAAGCACAGTGCCAACATGTATGCTTTATCGAAGCTAGGTAAGTCTATTTTTAAGCGAATATGGTCAATATGCCTACAAACTGGGTTAGGAAGGTACAGACTGCTTACTGCCAGCTTGTCATCACAGCGCAAGCACTGAAGAGTGCTTAGAAGCTCTCCAGTGGGCTACGGAGGAAGGAGTCAGGACTGACTCCCAAAATAATCTGCTGTCACAAATCGTGACTTAGCAATATGGAACGTTTCACATGACTCACGATTTGTGTGATAATTTATGATTATGAATGTTTGATTTGATTTATGTTTATGATTTCATGACTCACGATTGTGAGGTCATATGATGTTATGACTTACGCACCTGACTACAAGTATGAGTCAGGGGTTTCACGCATGTGACGCGATTAGCGCACA
>QFET01000702.1:0-13571 GCA_003316355.1 Tuber calosporum | reverse complement strand
AAAATAACCAGTAGTCTGGCCTCTAGGCCACAGGTGCTAACTGGAAGAGAAATTAGCTAGAATAGCGGGTTTTTCCGCAAGGTCAGCAACAAGTATTTCTTCAAAAAGTAGGATATGGTAGATTATTGTTTGCGTTTTGTAAACGCAGTTACCCGCCGTCTGTCTTGACGATAGATATGTTCTGTATATTTTCGCTGTATCCGAGCCAGTTGCCGAAGTGCTACTGCCCCGAGGTCAAGTGCGTATTCTTCGCAGCAGATAGGAAAAACGTTGTCAAAGTTGAGAGGTCGGCAGTGCCCACAATGTTGGCATAGATGAAAACTTTGAGCGTCAAAGAATTCTCTGGGCATGAGAGAATATAAAGTTGCTTTGGTGACAGGAGAATAACAATATCGTGTTTCGGGGTAGCCAATTAAGGTACTGTTGAATTGACTAGGCCGTGCTCGTATCGAGAAAATCGGAGAACTGTCAGGAAAGCTCGGTAAAAATAATGGTTAAGATAAAAGGGTTCTCGAAGGCTTTATAACTGAATAACTGAATATATTGTTAAGGTCTCTTCTCCGTTGCTTGATGATCCCTTAACTATGGGGGACTGCTAACTATTTATACACTTTTCCCAGTACTTAGGTTGGCCATATAAAAGAAGTATCCTTGGAAACTTCGGCCATGGTCTAATCAGTACGAACACTGTTTGACCCTGAAGATGTATGACCCCACTACAGCAAATGATCCCCCAGACTATCTATTTGTCTGAGGGTGTCAAGCACTCCACCAGTAGATAGCCTTCGATCTCTTTGCCAAATGAACTAAGTTCAAATTGATGCCGCCCATTTGCGAACATCATACAGAATACCAGGTGATCACTCTGGATGGCCGTCTGTCCTGCATATATGCACTCATGTGCAGATGCATTCGGATTATCAAGAATGCAGAAATACGTAATAGATCCACTTGGATAAATTACTCTGTCATCTTTCACCGAGGCTGAGTAGTTCTGGATACGATCCTACTTCTCGCCAGTGTGGGTTGTAGTCAATATAGTCACCTCCCGGCGCTATATACCATCATATCCTTAGACTCGAAAGTCTAGTACCATCTCCCATATGTGTAACACTAGTCCTTGAATCACTTCCCAAACAATACCACAGCTACGAGGACCTTTTTCGCCTATCAACTGCAGCAAAATTCCCCTCTCATCCAACCTTTGATCACGCTATTGACCTCAAACCACACTCTCAACGACCCTGGGGACCAATTTATCCGCTATCGGAGAAACAGCTAAAAGCATTAAGAACATATCTGGATGATATGTGAAAACAAGGAAAGATCTCCCCCAGCAAGTCTCCTGCCGGAGCACCAATACTTTTTGTTCCCAAACCGGATGGATGCCTCAGATTGATAGTAGACAACTGAGGGTTGAACAAAGTGACCATCCACAATAAGTACCCCCTCCCTCTGATGACCCAACTACGGGACCGTGTTCAAGGAGCAACTAATTTCATCAAGCTGGACCTCAAAGATGGATACCATCTAATCCGCATACAAAAGGGTGATGAATTGAAAACAGCTTTTCGCACCAGATATGGCCTATATGAATACAAAGTTATGCCTTTCGGACTTGTCAATGCACCTGTAACATTCCAGTCAATTATGACTATGATCCTGAAAGACTTCCTTGATAGAGGGGTGGTAGTATATATTGATGATATACTCATTTACTCAAAAACAGAAAAGGATCATGTCACATTAGTAAAGAAGGTGCTTGAACGACTACGAGAGTATAATATGGCCATATCCATCGCAAAAAGCATATTCCATATCAAATCCGTGGAGTTTCCCAGGTATATTGTGGCTGTTGATGGAGTCACTATGAGCGAGCGCAAGGTTGAATCAATTAAGGCCTGGCAACAACCTACATCGGTAAAGGAGATTCAAATCTTTATGGGATTCGCCAATTTTTACTAAGAGTTCATGAGGAATTTCTCTGCACTATGTGCACCAATTACTGATTTATTAAAGGGAAATCCGAAGAAGTTTACTTGGGGAGAAACACAACAAATTGCTTTTGATGAACTCAAGCGACGATTCATTACTGCTTCCATACTATGTCACTTTCATCCTGAAAGGGAAACGGTAGTGGAAACACATGCAAGCGATTATACTCCCGGATGTGTTCTGTCCCAATATGCGGATAAGAAGTTACATCCTGTTGCATTCCATTCCAGGAAGCTTACCCCTTCTGAACGCAACTATGATATCCATGATAAGGATTTATTAGCAATATTAGTTTCATTGGAAGAATGGCAACACTACCTGGCGGGGACTGATGAACCTTTCACCATCTATACCCACCATCAAAATCTACAATACTTTCATACAACAAAGGCCTGGTTAGCAAGCCAAATCCGATGGGCTCAAAAGTTAACTGATTTTAACTTTATAATCATTTACAGACCTGGGACCAAAGGAGGTAAACCTGACGCATTAAGCAGGCAGCCAGAGTACTGCCCTAAGGAGGGAGCTGAGCATGCCAAGCAGACTATACTTCAGTCTCAGCACTTTGGAACCCACCAGAATAACCGAAACTTACTGGTGTTAGTCACATGGGGATTGGAAATTTTGGAACGACCCCAACCAGGATTGCCAAAAGAGCAAAGCACCAGTTCAGTTAGGGTTAAAAGGTTGCAACAGGAAGTAAGAATTCCTACTCGAGGTTCCAAGTTAGCGGCAGGACATGACCTATATAGTACTGAGGATACCATAGTTTATTCTAAAGGGCAAGTGCTAATAGGGACTGGATTAACAATCGGACTACCAAATGGATCATCTGCCCGTATTGCACCACGAAGTGGATTGGCAGTCAAGCATGGTATTTCTATTGGAGCCGGAGTAGTGGATGCAGACTATAGGGCGGAGGTTAAGATCCTCCTAGTCAATACTACAGACAAGGCTTTTCAGGTACGGACCGGAGACCCCATAGCGCAAATGATTGTGGAAAGAATTGATGAATGAGAGCTTCATGAAGTCAGGGAGTTGGAAGATACGGAATGACCAGGCCAAGGATTTGGGAGCACGGGTATCCACTTGGAGGAAACTCAGCCGCAATTATGTTTCCTACATTCTAATACCAAACACGAGTTCCTGGACACAACCGATATTGCCATTCACCCAATATGCACTAAAGGACAAACCTTCATGTCCAATGCAATAATTGCTAAGTGTGATGTCAAGAAATTGGATATGAACTTCATGGCAAGGGTAAAAGAGAAAGCAAAGGATAATCCAGAATGGACGCGTATGAATCGGAAGTGACAACAATTAGGAGATGATGGCAAGTCAATGCCAAAACAATGGACCATGACAGATGGAATGCTGTTCTACAAGGAACGCCTATATATTCCCCAAGACGATACTCTGCAAACCGATATTGCAAAAGGTTATCATAACTCAAAAGATGCAGGACATTTCGGTGTAGAAAAAACTCTAAATATCATCACTAGGGATTTTTACTGGAGAGGAATTACCAATTGGATAAATGACTATGTACAGTCATGTACAGAAGGCCAAAAGGCCAAGGCACCAAGGCACGCACGCTTTGGCCTACTGCAACTATTTCAAGTACCTTTTGCAGCTTGGACATCTAGCTCGGTAGATTTTATTACGCAACTACCCAAATCTGCAGGTTACAGCCATATTATGGTTGTAGTTGACCGATTACCGAAAATGGCACATTTAATCGGTCTGGAGGTAAATGCGACCGCCAAGGATGTCGCTCAGGCATTTATCAAAGAAGTTTGGAAACTTCATGGTCCACCAACCGAAATCATCTCAGACATGGACGCAAAGTTTGCAGGAGAATTCTGGGAGTCTCTGTGCAAGATGTTAGGCATAAAGAGAAAAATGTCTACTGCATACCACCCTCAAACTGATGGACAAACGGAAAGGGTCAACCAAGTGCTGGGAGGATACCTGCGGATATTTGTCAACTATGATCAGGATGATTGGTACCACCTTTTACCATTAGCCGAGTATGCATACAACAAATCTGTAACAAGCGCCCATGCAATAACACCCTTCTTTTCAAATTATGGTTACCACCCTCAAACAGAATGGATACAGGAGCGAGACGCCCAGAATCCCGGAGCTTTAATGTATGCTCATTGGATGAAAACGATACATGAAAAGGCAAAAGAATCACTGGAAAAGACTTGGGAAGGAATGAACAAATACTATGACCGGAAGGCACACAGCCAACCAGACTTCAAAAATGGTGATTGGGTTATGCTGAATACAAAGAATATCTGTACTAAGCGACCATCCAAGAAGTTAGCACCAAAATTATACAGTCTATTCAAAATCTTGGCACAACGAGGAAACCTTGCCTACAAGTTGGAATTATCTGAACGCTGGAAAATCCATCCAGTATTCCATGTATCGCTACTTGAGCCATACAGAACTTCAGTTCGACCAGGCCGGGAACAACCACCTATGACACCAGGAGATGTTGAAGGTGACCTAGAATGGGAGGTGGAAAAAATTATTAAGAGTGAAATAATCTCTTATGAACGAAGATTCAAAGGACGGTCAAGAACCATCCAAGAACTCCGATACTTTGTTAAGTGGAAGGGATGTTGAGAAGATGAGAACACCTGGGAACCACCGGAGCACTTACAGCATGCTCAAGAATTGGTAGAAGATTTTCATAAGGAAAATCCTGATATGTCAAGGTTGGGCTAGGTAGTATCTCCGGAAAGGTTTTTCCTGCTATGGCCAAGTTATCGCAGAAGGTTTTTTAACCCTACCAGGAGGAGTACTAAAAGCTTATATTGCTTCAGGACGAAGCCTGGAAAGGGGGAGCTGATGTTACACATATGGGAAATGGTACAAATTAGTTGATGTAATAGTATATAGAACCAGGAGGTTACTATATGACTACAACCCATGCTGGCAAGAATTAGTGTCTATAGCAGAGCTGCTCAGCCGCAGTGAAAGATCTAAACACTAATGTATGGAGTACTATCACTCTTGATAATCCGCATGCATATGCACTTGAGTGCATATATGCGGGAAAGACAGCCATCCAGACTGATCAACTGGTATTCCGTAAGATGTTTGCAACTGGGCTACATCTACTTGAAATTAGTTCATTTGGCAAATGAATCGAAGGCTATTTACTGGTGGAGTGCTAGACACTATCAGAATACTAAATAGTTCTGGTGATCATTTGCCCGAGCGGGGCATACATCTTTTAGGGTCAAACCGGGTTTCCACCTACCATGACCCTGGCCATGATATCTAAGGATACTTCATATATATGGCTAATATATATACCAGGAGAATTGAATAAATAGCTAGCAGTTCCCTATAGTTAAGGGATCATCAAGCAACGGAGAAGAGACCTTAACAATATATTCAGTTATTAGTTAAAACAACTTAAAAGCTTTCGAGAACTATCCTTGCCTTTTATTTTTATTCTTACTGGAGCTTTCCAGACAATTCTCCTACCCTCTTGATACAAGTACAGCCTAGGCAATTTGGAGGTACAGAATTGGCTTCCCTGAAACAAGGAGTTCTTTGTTAATGCTCAATTCTGCCTCTGTCTCTTGATGTAGGGAAACAAGCTCGGCAAAATACTTTCTGATCTCAACTGTTGGTTCTATTTCTGGCACCTCATATGCTAACTTTACTGACTGGTTTCACCTGGTAGATCGGTCACTCCTAGCAGTAAGTGGGCCAAGACCTGGTCGCCGAATTGCAATGGATGGTGTGGGTGAGGCTTTTGATAGAAGATTGCAATCACTGAGGATTCGATGTCAGTTGAATGGTATTAGACCAGTCGCACGCCATGCTGACAGAATGTTCTTCTTGATAAAGGTCTTGTGTCTTGCTCTATAGTGTATGGGATAGAAGTCACCCCTCTATAGCTTTGAATATGGTTTATAGGCTCGCATCTTTGCTTCAACCTCTTGTTTGTAATATGTATTGAGAGGAGAAAACAAACCAACATCAAGTGGGTGAAGCACATGGGTCGAGTGTGGAGGTAGGCAGAGGAGGTGAATATTGTGCTCGATAGCAAATTCAATCATCTGAAAGTTCTCACAATGGGAATTGTGGCCATCAATGATGAGGATTTGTTGCTGTTTGATGCCATTTATGGGTTGGGTTTTCAGCTCAAATATTTGTACCAACCACTCATAGGTGATCTGGTAATTGATTTATCCAGTACGCAAATAAGCAAAAAAGGCATCCTGGTTCTCCTCAATGCCGATATTGCTATGATGATCCATAACATGTGTCCTTGCAGGATAGATAATGAGATGAGGCAAAACTATTCCAGATCCTGAAACAGCTTCAATATCAATGATCCAACTACAGTCACCATCCTGAATAACCTTTGGCTTCCCCCTTGATGTTCTGCAAATGACCTGCCTACTACCAGAGAGCCCAAGGTCAAATCTCTTCTCATCCACATTCCAAATATTTTCCTCTTGAACATGAAACTTGCAGCGAGTATTGTAAAACCGATTGAGGTGGGATTCAAAGGATGAAAGGTCTGTAGCAAGGGCCCTCTGCTTGTCTAGTACCTTCCTAACCTTGGATTGAATATCTGGATAACGAATTAAAAACCTTTGTATCCAGTTCTCTCCTACCTTCTCTGCTTTTCCTAGATCTTTTAAAATGGCATATACCATTTGATAAATATCAGAGTGACGTGGAGGCAACCCATAATCATCCCACTTTTCAACTCACGTGACCAAGGCCTTCTCCTGTTCATTGCTGAGTAGTTGCTGATCAGGATGGCATTGAATTGCTGGCTGCGTGCATCCATGATACCGGTTGTTTAGTGTTGTATTGGAAATCTCAAACTGTTGACTTGTATTATGAATTGAGAGTCCTGGAGTACTTTAGAGAGCTTCATAAGCCTTTGCTATCCTGTCCTCTTGATTGGCTTTCATTTTAGGCATTCTTTGGTATAATCGCAGGTTTTTTCGTAAAGTTTTAACTAAAAGAGGCAAGGAGATCGCTTGGGAAAAATATTTGTCAAAAGTAGTGATATTGAATATAGTAGCTCACTTTATATATCTTGGATTTTGAGGCAACAACTTTTAAAACCATTGAGAACACTCTACCCATTGTATATCCCTGAGCAACAATGTGATTAAGGCAGCTCATGGGCCATTGTGATTGAACATAGTCATATTTGTAAAAATTGACAATTAGTTCAATAACAAAGACAAAACGGTATATACTTTTAAAATTATTTCATAGAATGAATGCTTATCTCACATACACATTCTATTGATGTCTTACGTATGAAAGAGTTGGGCATTGTGGTTTGATTCACTTTTTGATTGACAATATATAATAGAGCCTAGTAACCCATAACTAGATGTTGACCCATAACATCCCTGATTACGTTAAACAACAAAGAGCAGTTAGCAATCATGCAAGCTATGAAAGAATTGGGAAGATATGCAAAAGGAAGTCGACATCGAGTACAGATACTTACCGAACACAAGAGTCTGGTACCTTTCACCTCTATAAAAGAACTCAATGACCGGCAAATTCGCTGGAGTGAAACATACCGCCAATACGATATCAAGAAACAATACCGACCTGGAAAAGATGCAGGAAAGTCAGACGCCCTAACGAGAAGAGCGGAAGATATCCCTGGAAAAAATGAAGAAAGTATTTAACAGAAACACAGAATCCTGCTACCTACTGAACACTACTTTGAAGCAAGGGAAGTAGTAAAGTTTACAGAAGAGGATGCAGGAATCTGAGAAGCAAGCAAAACTAATAACCAGATAAGGGCAATCCACGATGACCTGGCAAGAGGAGACAAGGAGCAGAAAAGAGTGGCACTTGGTGCAAGCCTATGAAAGGGAGGATACCGCTGGTATCAAGGGAAAATTTGGATCCCAGAAGAAGAAGTGATAAGGACAACGATTATACTACAAAACCACTACGCACTAACTGCCGGCTATGGGGGAACAAGCAAAACTACCGCCCTTCTAGCCAGGCAATATTACTGGCGAAAGTTGCGAGATGATATCAAATGATATGTCAAAAGCTGCGATGTCTGCCAAAGGATGAAAGCAATCCAACATGCACTATATGGATTACTGCAGCCAAACGATGCACCACACCAACCATAGAAATCTATAGCAATTGACTTTATCACTGACCTTCTAATATCAGCCAGCAATAAGGCCATACTGGTGGTAATTGACCGATTAACCAAATTGAGTCTTTTCATACCTTGTAACAAGGAGATGAAATCTTAAGACTTTGTGCAAATATTCCAAGGGAAATATTTCGCATACATGGACTGCTAAAAGATATTATCATGGATTGAGGAACCTTGTTCACATCGGACCTAGGGAGAGAAACGACGAAATTATTAGAGATGGAAAGGAGGTTAAGTACCGCTTTCCATCCTCACACTGATGGACAAACCGAGAGGACAAATGGGATACTCGAACAATACCTATGGGCCTATATTAACTATCAACAGGATGACAGGGTCAACCTACTCCTATTGGCAGAATTCGCATACAACAACGCAAGACAAGAAACAATAAAGACCAGACCATTCTATATAAATTATAATTACAACCCGGAGCATGAGGTAATTGGCCACATGATACCATGAGAAACAATCGATAAGGAAGAAATGGGTCAGCTGCATAGTATCCTAGGTCAGGAAATGGTCTGTGGACAGTTAAGACAGAAGGGAAATTATGATCAGCTCAGAAAACCTGATCCGAATCTCAACTCAGGCGGTATAGTCTAATTACTGCCAAGGTATATCAGGACCACAAGACCATGCAAGAAGCTGGATTACAAGAAAATCAGACCGTTCAAAATCCTTTCGAAGGTGGGCACAAGTGCCTATGAATTGGCCTTGCCCCAACAGATGAAGGTCCACAACACCTTTCATATCTCACTCCTTGAACCCTATGACAACAATCAATTCCCCTCGCAAAGAAAATCACCACTATCTCCTATTGAAATGGAAGGAGAAAGCCAGTACATACTTGAAGAAATTATCGATTCATGCATACACCGAAGACGCCTACAATCCAGAGCCAAGTGGACTAGCTACTTACCTGAACATGATAAAAGGTGGTACCCTGCGGAAAGTTTCAACAATGCCAGCATCGCCGTTGAGCGTTTCCATCAGCAGTACCCAAGAAAACCCTCTATGGGTTACAGTCAAGATCTAACCCATAGAGGAACAACCAAAGGAACCAACGACCTTAGCACACGGCGACGGTTAGGACAATAGCCCAAAAGTTATCACACCATCCAGCCTCCCTGATACAACACAGGAGGAAAGACAAAAATACGCAAACAACAACAACCCCATAAGGAAACGTCCTTGATCTACTGTTTGAAGGACAAATGCTTTGTACATCGACACGACAAAATCGATGCTGGGTATTACCTAAGACGCAATGGGGATATAGCACCCCTGAACGAAAATGATACACGCATACAGAAAAGGAAGGTAACTGTCAGGACATAGTGAAGGAGAGGGGAGAGTGAAAATATTGAAACTGATACTAGTCCAGATATTGGCTGTCTGGAACGACAAATTGAGAGGTTACGAAACTAACTTGGTACTGCTGAAGCCACAATTCGGAACCAAAGACAGGATATGCAGACCTACCAGAGGATTATTGGCAACTAAGATCAAATTATTAGAATGGCAAACCTAACCTTTGAGGAAGTCTGGCAAGGTTAGCAGCACACCGAACATCAGGTTTGGAAGTTAAAAAAGGAATTTTGCATGTTTGGGGAAAGCCTAACAAGGATCGGACGTTGAGCCTGATGGGACTCAGGCTCATCGGAGAGGGGAGCTAATGTCACGATTGGTAACTAGGCAAGGCAGGATTTCACTTCACTAATAGTTATAAGTCATAAGGTATTCAGATTTCGCACAATGACTTATAAGTAGTCATTGGGTTTCACATAATGCACACTGATGCAATTATTGTTATATTATGATTGGTTGATTGTGCACATGACTCACACTTATAAGTCATATGATGTAATGATTTTTGCACATGACTCATATTATGAGTCATGGGGTTCACACATGTGACCACTTTAGGGCACATGACTTATTTTATGAGTTTTGATTGGTTGGGTATACTGCACAGTTGACTCATGGGAGTCAGCTAATGAATTTCATAGTATGACTTGATATGAGTCATGCCAAGAGTATGACTCATAGATATGAGTCACCAGGGTTAAGGTTGAGGGAAGAGTGACTATATTAGGACCCCTAAACTGCCTGTAGTTAGGACTCTTCATGCAACCGTCTAAGTTCTTTCCTATACAATTACTTTACCTCTTTACTTCTCCGCTCCTCTATTGGCTTTGTGCGATAGAAACTATAGGGTTTGACTATCAATATAATGTAGGCATAGGCCTAAGAGCAATATTAGATTGTCGCCTAGTATTACTCATTGCAATAGAACTCCTACCTTGGTGGCTGTGATTAGCGCCACAGCCAATAACAGACTATTATGACGGCCTGGTCATATTCATCTAACCCACAGAGAAGTAGTTACCTGTTGCAAGTCAGCTGACAGCATAGGATCGTAACACTGGTCCTGGAGAAGACATTCTTTCTATTCTTGGTGTTTCGGGTTCAAGGGATCTGGCTGGTGAGGCAGGTTCAGGAGTGACAGGGCTTGTGGTCCTTAAGGACTGACTTCTGGATAGGTTTGTGCTGAGTGCTTCTTCGAGTGCCGGACCAAGTATTGAGGAATCAATTTCTCCCTTTGTAAGGTCGATGTCGATGTCTGTAAAGTCCGCCGTTTTGTAGTTAGGTGTTGCTTAAGTGATGCAACTAAATCTTATGATCCTATGCTACCAGTTGACTTGCAATAGGTAACTACTTCTCACTAGGTTGGATGAATAGAACTGGGCTGTCCTTATTGTACGGTAAGGGGCGTGGCCCTAATCTCAGCCACCAAGGTAGAAGTGCTATTGCAACGAGTAGTACTGGGTGAAGATCCACTATTGCTCTTAGGCCTATGCCTACTTTGTATTGATAGCCAAACCCTATTGCTCTTATTGCACAAGGCCAATAAAGGATTAGAGAGGTAAAGAGGTAAGGTAATTATATAGGAAAGAACTTAGATGGTTGCATGAATAGTCCTAACTTCAGGCTGGTTTTATTTATTTTAATATATTTTTATTTATTATTTATATCATATATTCATTGTTAAGGTACAAGAACTTGCGTGTAGCGCTAGCTTTAGCATAAACAAAACCTTAATCCTAAAAACCAACAACAAAGGAAACTATCAGCACACAAAACTCCAACTGGGCAGGTAACTGCCCATACACCATGCACGGTAAACTCAAGTAAGGAAATACCAGCCAAGGAAACATACAGAAACCAAGCCTTCGAGTAAGTAAAAACCCAAGGTTCTAAGAACTTGAGGAGGAAAAAAGCAGGCAGGCAGGAGACCCAGGGGGGGTGGGGGCTACCAGACGAGACAGAGACAAGTGTGGGGATAGCTGCATATCGGGTGGGATGCCAACCTGCTTCTCACATAAATAGGCGACCAAGTTGAGGAGTAGAGGTATAGAGGACAAGATGGGTTCGTCCGGGCCTATAACAGTAATGCCTTGGAGGTGGCGTCTGCAGCCCTCAGCGGTGGCAGAGCAGGAGCTTATAGTGTGCTGGAAGTCTTCGTCATATCCCCAGTACCATGGACAGAGGGGGGGCTCCCCTTTGGAGGCCTAAGAGGTGTGGAGAGCCAGCTAGCTCTTGTGGATACGAATTTGATTAATGCGGCTGGCCATGAACTTGTCCAGGCCCATGAAGGGATATGGGGACAAGGACGGTCTGAAGGGGTAGTAGGTTGGGGGAGGGCAGGCATCCCCCCAGTCGTCAATGAGGATCTGGTGGGCCCGCCTCCTAAGGCCAGTGTAGGTGGCACGCATAGCTGTTAGCGGGGAGAGGGGAGGAGAGAGGGGTGTGAGCTCAGCACCTTGTATTAGGGCGAAGGACAAAGAACCCAGGATGGGGAGGACGAGGTGGGCCATGGCATCCATCAGGTGGTGGGTACGGACAGGTGGGGATGGAGTAATGGTCTTCCAATGGAGAGGATTGACGGAGGGCTGGACACATCTTACTAGGTGACGCCATGAGTCAGGGGGGCGGGTCTGGAGGAGGGAGGGAAAGTTCAGAGGGTCCCGCCCTCCGGCAGGGTTCACTGTGGGTGGGGCGCACACGAGTCTGAGCGCAGCAAGCCTACGCTGGTGAGCGCACAAGATGGTGATAGGTGGGAGGCAGCACTTCAGGGAGAGGACTGAGAGTCTGGTGGAGTGGTAGCAATTGGTAACCCATCTCTGGATCTGATGCCAGAAGATATCCATGTGTCGTAGCATTTCTCGGGAGTGTATAAAGAGATCAGGCCCATAGATGAGGATGGGGAGGAGAAGGGAGACAGCGAGGTGGTGGTACAGGTGGCGAGAGAGGCTTACCCACGCTGGGGAAAGCCTGGGAACAGTGGCAAAGGCGCCATGGGCTAGTGCAAGTCGCTTGGAGAAATGCATAGAGGTGGAAAGAGATGGCGTGAGCCAGTAGCCAAGCCATCTGAGAGACTTGGCAGGATGGAAGAACTGCCCATCCTGGTGTATGGGGATAATGCAAGGGGAGCCTTCCTGGTTCTTGGTGCGCCAGTGAATAAGCTCCGTATTGGGGACTGAAACGGGAACATTGCGGAGTGCTCCGGGTAGCTTGATCTTAGAAAAAACTGCTTGCAGCAGAAGAACATTGTGGTGGTAGGAAGAAGATGATACAGCCAATGCAAAATCATCAATATGGGAAAGAATAAGACCCTTGAAAAGGGAAAAATGAAGGGAAGAAACATAAATAACAAAAAGCAAAGGAGATACAGGAGACCCCTGAGGGGTGCCAACAGAAACGGAGTAAAAAATTCCAGGTAAGCCCAGGAAGAGTAGGCGGCAGGGGCGGCCAATAAGGAGGGATTGGACCCAGGAGATAAGGTAATGGTTGACTCCTTTTTTCCTGAGTATTGAGGAGAGAAAATCAGAATCCACGTTATCAAAACCGACTTTGAGATCAAGGAAGAGGATGGAGACACGGAGGGCAGGGCGGTGCAAGGTGCGGATTGTATGGACAAGGGTGGTGATGGCATCAAAGGAGGAAAGGCCCGCAAGGAAGCCACATTGGTTGGGACTGAGGAGACCGCAGGCCCTTGAGACGAGCGCGAGGCGAGAGGTGACAATTCTCTCCAAAATCTTGGAGATTGTCTCAAGGAGGACGATGACCCTAAAGGAGGCCGGAGTGTCATAGGATGGCTTGCCTGGCTTGTCCATGGCCATGCCATTGGCCTTAATGAGGGAGGGTGTGTGGAAACCATGGAAAAGAAGTGGGGAGAGGAGCGAAACTAGTAGGGAGGTGGCGGTGTGGTGGACCACTTTCCATACACCTTAGGGGACGGTGTCAGGACTGGCGCTGTGTGTTAAGGTTCGACTATCTATATCGCGCAACCGGCAACGATATATGATTCAGTCTA